>APFE031686095.1:125360-153128 GCA_000404065.3 Pinus taeda
ATGTACCTATCTATGCTCACAATGTTCCTAGAAACATGTATAAAGTTACTATGTGACAGTAAGGCTATAAAAGGATTATAGGAACTCATTAAAAGATGCACTGGGACCACGCCAAGAGAACCACACGTAGTCCGGAAGATCGGAAACCATAAGACAAGGATGGGAAGAGAAATGAGGATAACCATGCAGAACGAAGAATATGAGATGGATCAAGTCATCCTGGATTTAGGATTGGATACAAATGTTCTGCCGAAGTAGACATAGGAAAAAATGGGGCGACCTACACTGTATTGGTCTCTAATTCAGCTTTGAATGGCGAACCAACAGAAAATTATACCCATGGGGTGATTGTAGGGAATAACTGTGGATATTGAGAGAGTGAGTGCGCTGGAAAAATTTGAAGTGATAGATATTGTTGATGACAACAATACCTACCCTGCGCTCTTAGGAATTGATTAGGCCACTAACATGAATGGGGTGATTAATCTGAAGAAGTGCAAGATGATTTTTGAGAAGAAATCACTACGCGTAATTACACCCTTGGACCCTATTGAAGGATCGCGCTATACGAAGTCGATATGTGACTATGAAAGTGATGATGATTTGGACTGCATCTACAAGATAACAACGCGAGAGAAAGACTGGGTGAATCCCACCATAGATGGGTGGATTTCATGGGAGTGCGAGAGCTCCTGTTCTTCAGACTCTTATGAGGAGATAGAGCGATGGTAGAATCAGTTACATGAAGTAACTATGCTGAATTGTAATATGATGACAAGATCACTGTGCTGCGTATCGATAGAAGTAAGAGATCTACCTACTTATGATGGTTTAAGTGAGGTAGATACCTCCTTGGATAAATTTTAAAGGAAAGTGCCAAAAAGGTAACGCTTCGAGACCTTGGACTGGGTACTACACGCTACACTCACGAGATGGTGGGGTACGCACAAAGGAAGCTTTGACGACTGGTGCGAATGTAGGATAAGGATGCGCACATGATTTGGGAAGCCTTGTGTGCGACTGATAGACAAGTCTAATAGATGGGATGATCCATGCGTGCATCTGGCCAGGTGGCCACAGGCATATGGAAAAAAACCTATGCGGATGCACATGTACTCCACACTGAAATGCATGGTCAATAAGAATGTGTTGGGGGGACAAATGTGCAAATGGCTCTTAATGTTGGGAAGACATTATGTAGGAAGAACAATCGCGTAGAAGGTTCTACTTGCCGAAGCTTCCACCAAGGTATGTAATGCGTTGAACAAGGTATGCAAAGTGCAGCCAAGTGATTGGGACCTGCGCGTACCTGCAGTATTATGGGCTTATAGGAGGACAAGAAAGAAGCTGATGGGATAGACACCTTTTAGGCTTGTCTATGGAGTGGAAGTCATAATTCCTATGGAATACATCGTGCCTAGTCTGCACATAGAAGCGCTCCTAGGTATGACAGACCATGGAGCCTTGGAGGAGAGGCTCGCATAGTTGGAGGAGCTCAAAGAATAATGATTTTTGGCTGGATTTCACGAGCAGGTACAAAAGCAGCAAAAAGGCATGGCACGATCGACATATTAAGTTACGCACCTTTAAGGAGAATGATTTGGTGTTTTTATATGATAGTAAGTTTGATAACTTCCTAGGGAAGCTCAAAATGCATTAGCTGGGACCATATGTTATTAAGGAGATCGGAGATGGTGGCGCGGTGTAGTTGGTAAAGTTAAATGGAGAAATCTTCCCCAGAAAAGTAAACGGTAGTCATTTGAAGCCATACAGAGATGGCTTGGCTATCTGACTAGCCGATGGAAGCGCAGTCTTAGCGCTCCAAGAAGTTGAAAGGAGGCGCGGGACTATAAACTACTCTGCTCGGGAGCTGCGTGATGTTAAGACTACATGCAGTAGCGAAGTGTCACAAGGTCCGCAACAACGTGAGGGTAGCTACGCTGGCACACAGGTCGGCTGAAATGTGACCGTTATAGTCACTATTCACGATGTGATGCTTGGTTTGAGACCAAATGGAGTGGGCGGGAGGCATTTAAGGTGAACTTTATGGGCTATATTCTTGAAAATCTGCTGCCAATCGAGCATCAATGGACCGAATGTGGGGGTATGGTCGAATAAAAATTCAAAAGGTGCTATAAATTACAAAGGGCTATCCAGAAGAAAACACTTGGAAATTTGAGAACTAAGTTGTTGCGTGCCTTGACATTCATGAACCCATACTTGTTCGATCTTCTGAAGGTGAATTCATTGCTTGAGCAATTACCCGAAACATTGAGAGACTTTTGGAATCAGAGTATGGCAGCACCTAAAGAAGCCATGGATACCAGAGTAATGACCACAGAGGAGGCCGTGCAGGCCATTACGGAAGTGGAAGCCCCAGAAAGTGCCGGGATAGTCACAGAAATCCCTAAATTTCCACGCACCTCGAGACCTAAGAAAGACAAGCAGGCCATGGTATTGGTGCGCATATCCCCTAGGAATCCATTAAGGACTAAGACTACCATGGAATAAAAATGGAAAGCTATCAATTTGGAGGCTGATGAGGAGGAAGAATTTGAAGAAATCCTAGACGAGGAGGAGGATGTAGAAATGGAGGTTGAAACCCAGGGTGCGGACTCTCTTACCAGGCTACCCGCATATGTTCCTCTACGGAAGGGTAAAGCAAAGGTGGCCAAAGATATAGATGAGAGAAAGAGCTCTCTGCAGACTCTGCTGCTCCCTGACAACATTATTTTTGAAGGAGCACACTTGGGGTGAGTGCTCATACTGAAATTTGAAGACTGGGATCTCGCAGACGACGAGAAGTTCCCACATTTGGAAACCATGTATCTAATGCACCAGAAGAAATATGTACCAACTAGAATCATAGATTTGGAGCCACGTAAATGGATGAGAGGTGTGGAGAAGGCAGGATTGTTAAACCTACTCTGTGTGTCTCATTATCATCATGCCCCAATGACCATTTTTATCATCAAGGGGCTGATTTTCTTGGTGCGTGATGGGTGCTTGTGGCTGGAGGAGGCCATACCCATCATAGACCATTTGATTCACAAAATTACTTGGCTCCCTTGCAAAGGGGAGGACCCAGCGAACATCTCAGAGGGAAAGAGTGATGATTTGGCCATCGTGGAGGCCATGAAGAAGAATTTTAAACTGGAGAAGAAGAAGAGAGGGTATGCCATTTCCATCATCAACAACCCTGTGGTTAAAGTCATGACGCAGATATTGGCAGGAAAGGTTATGCGAAAGTATGACACAGATGAGGTGCCTGCACCGGTGGTTGCACTAGCAACTTAATGTGCAGAAGGGGTCCAGCTCAACTGGGCAAACTAATTATGCAGAGAGTTCCTTGAGAACTGCCGTGAGGCACGGGAGCAGGGAAAAACTTTTGACTATGCATGGATTTTGTTTTCCATACTACTGTCAGCATGGGAATTGCCCAAAGATAGCCAATTCTCGATGATCGTGCAAGACCTTCCGGAGGCAACAAAGTACGCTTCGCATTGGACAACCAGGGATGCACAAAGGATAAGGGGCAACAAAATATTATGGGTGTTCATGGAGTTGAACATCAGAATGGGGATTATTCGCAAGCCACGATTATCTCCCAAAGTATACAACAGTTTGTAGATCTTCTCAGAGTTCAAGGTAGATTTCCACCATGTTTACATCAGGGAGCGAAAGGACCCCATGAAGACATGGCGTGAGCTACCCTATTTGGTGACAGACAATGTCATCTTCGCGGTCCTTGCGTCATGGCCGCAAGAGTGGCGCGTTCTAGCCACCTCCACGGTGGAAGCAAAGAAGTCTATCACGCAGTGGAAAAAGGAAGAGGTGAAATTGCAGATGGCGCAGTTGGCAGAAAAGCACACAAACGAAGCAACAATAGCTAAGGCCTAGGTGGCGCATGATGCTGCGAAGTTGGAAAAAGAACAGCAGAAGGTAGTAGAAGAAGAGTGCGAAGGATAGAAGTTGCCTTTGCCAGAGTCAGAGACTAATACAGAATAAGATGGTGTGGACCCGCAGACAGTGTCCACCCAGCTAAAACTCCTACACCCAAGAGAGCAAGTAGGCTGCGAAAGAAATCAAAGGCTTCGAAGACTTCGTTCAACTCGATAACCCTCACTGAGGGGGATCTACATGATATTGGAAAAATGATGAGGGACATCACCGCGAAGGCCCTCCAGCAGTTTGAGGAGGAACACCCAATGGTGTTGGGGGCTCTCTGGGCGCAGATGCAGGAGTTGCAGGTGCGCACTCCACAGGCTACCACTGTGTCAACCAGCCTCGCAGTAGGCACGTCTACGGCCAAGGAAATGTTGCACGCTCAGATTACTAACACCATAGTGCTACCAAATGGAGCACTCGTTACAAAAAATGAGGCCAACAGGCCTATGGTCAGCGGGTTGAAGGGAATTGGGTTAAATGTGGCTGTGCTCCCTCAGGAGATGCTCTATGTTTTGTTGGATGGAATCACTGCAGAACTATGAGCGAGGGACGGTCACACACTCTAGGTAATTAGCAAGCAGCGCATCAACATTGAATAGTTAAGTCTGTAGCGCGATGAGGTAGTGGCGCAGAATAGACAGATCATGCAGGTGGTGGAGGAAGCTTGCCAAATGGTATCAGAGTTGGCCATCCAAGCAAAATAACCAGTGGAGGCACATGTCTGGAAATTAGCAGCAAGGGTGTGGGAGGCAAAGGAATAAATGGCGAAGGTTCAGCTGGAGCTGAACCTTTAGATAGCTGAATTGCAATTGAAGGCATAGCCTTCAACTCTGGTAGAGGTTAAGGAACAACACGCCATCGTGATTACAACAGCAATAGCGGAGGTTAATAGTGCAATGATAGACTGCACAAAGCTATTTGAGTAGTCATTTGAGGTTCTCACCACCCTGCAGGAGGACTCAAACATCCAGCACCTAGAGACAGAGGCGCGCAAGCTATAACAAAGATACGATGAAGTAAAAGGGACCACGCAGATGGTTTCCCTTACATAGAGGCTCGCAAGGATGCAGCAGGCGAAAGCGCTCAAGGAGTAGATGGATGTTGCTTAGCATAAGGAAGCAGTTTTGAATGCACAGCTACAACTGTGGATTTATGAGGTTTATATCATTACAGCCTCCATTGAAGCAAAGCTTGCGTAGCTGCAAGCAACACAGGAAAAGGTTCAGGGCAGTAGTTCAGCCATAGTGGTCTCTGAACAATGCGTAGAGGAGGTACAACAGGCAGCCACTCAATGCGTTGTTGATCTTACATAGATCTAGGAAGAATTGGGAGGTCTTCATGCAAATATCTCCACACCAACAGAGTGACTCGAGGGTGAGTCACGATGTTTGTGTTGGGGGCCTATTGGGCGTGGGATCCCCCAAGGGAAGTTTTGGGGCTTAGAGCCTAGCTTTTGGTCCAAAATTGTAATTCCGATGAAGAGACTCCGCATTTTATGGGCACGGAGTGCGTAACTTGTAAAAGAGTCATAGGGTTGTCCGTCCTTAATTTTTTTATTGTGAAGTCAGCTGTAGAGATCTACCCATGGTCCACGAACAATGGGATTGTATAAATAGAGCGAGGCTCTAAGTAGTTTGATAACATAGTGGAAGATGGACTTATGATGCATGCGAGATAGATATCAAGTGTAAATTCTAGTTTTAGGTCGTAGAGTAGGAGAAGGCTCTGTAGGTGAGTGCGTAGAGGCCTAGTAGTTTGCAGCTCAGTGCGTAGACCCATACAACTGAGTGCATAGGGCGAGTCGAGTCTATGACAGTTGGAAGTAATAATAAAGAGAAGTTTCATATCATTTCTACGTACTTATTTCCTGTTTTATGTATTGAATATATTGGGTATGAATTGCACTTCTACTATTTATATGATGCATGAATGTATATAACTGTGTTGATTAAGTGAATGTAAGATAGAATATCTGTTTGCGCGAAGTTAACTAAGATCTGTTAAGAAGATAAGTAAGATACGCAGTGTAGTTTGGGGAAACAGCGCAGGTCATTACCATAGTAGCACGAAAGCATCTCAGCCCTTGGTTAGGGCTGCATGAAAGACGATTATAACATATCGCGAAGGTATTGAAGATTAGAACAGTACGTGAAGTGACCTGCGCGAAGGTAGGAACAATTGGACTAAATCGACACCACAGACATATCAAGGGTGCGGAAACTTGGTTCTAGCATCCCCCCATACTACTTCGAGTGAGACTTCAGTCCACACTCCACAGGCTGATGCCGAAAGGGCTAGTAGTGTAGGGATTTGTTTGGCTACATAACTCTGAATTCGGGTCAGGCCCCCATAAGCCAACAAATGCATCATATGTATATGTAATGAAATCAACATATTAGTCATCTTAGCTTACTAACATCATACCAGCATCATGAGAACACAAGACCACAATTGTGGCCATCATAATGCATGCATAACAAACACATAGACAACAAACATGCATGAATGAAAAACAAATTTTGTCCATCTAATGCAAGTGTGAACGATGATTTGATACCACCCTATAACCATCTCTCCCACATTTACCCAATTTCATTGGGTTTTTAGGGTAAACATGAGACAAGAGTTACTATGACATGACCTGACCTCCTAGCTTCAGTTAAGGAAGTGGGGCTTACAAATGACCACCAATTGAAAACTCACAACATTCGTCATGGCCACAGGGACACTCAAGGGCCAAAGAATCACCCCAGGTGACCAAACCTTGAGTTGGGGCTCCTTTTCACATAACTTAATCCCAAAACGCATGCATAAACCTACTAGGATGTAGTTGAAGGCCTCTAACCACACACACAACACTGCCTGAATGCGATTGTTACCCAAAATGTCATGTTTAGAGCGTGTGGACCCGATATCTGAACCATGATTCTATGTCAGCCTCCATACTACTACCTAGAACTGCCTAAGACTTCTTAGAATCATTAATGACATGAAAACAAATCTAACATACAAACTTGAAGGCAATACTTGACCTAGACTTCCTAGAACATAACATAAATTTTGTCAAAAAATGGAAAACATGTAAGTTATAGGTCGTGAATGCATATTTGATCATAAAAGTCTGGGATTCATTTGAGAATTTCCGAGAAGGCCCTATGCCCTCTCCACATAGTTGCAAAAACACTTAGAGTCCATATATTCATGAATTAATCAATAGTTAACTAATTCCTGACAAGAGCCATAGATGATACACATCATATAAACATCATATAACCAGAAAATAACCAGCACATAAACCATGGAAACCCAACCATAATAACACCAATATAATCACTACAAACATACATGGATAAAAGTAGAGTAATAACACTTATTAACATATGAAAATACCAACCAAGTCAAGGACTTCCACGTACCACTTAACCATAGATTGGGCTAAACCAAATCTCTCTTTCATCTAATCACCCCCATGCCATATTCCAAGCATGAATGTGGGATCTTATGGAATAAACATAACAAAATTGAACTAGGGCTTCCAGAGGCCAACCACCTCAACCCTCAACTAGTGATTACACCTCATAGTCATACATCACTAACACCAACCATATTGGTCTCTACCAAAATTTTCTAAGGCTCAAGGAACTAGTAACTCAACCCATAACCTTCCAGTGCTCCATAATGTTTATACGACCTGACCATAAGGACTAGTAAATCAACCCACCAACGGATCTAGAGTGCTTGTCCCAACCTAGGCTCCATGACTAATAACTCAACCCAAGTTGTTCTAGGGCTTCCAGAGAATTTGTTCCAACCAACAGCCATAAGGAATTGTGAGCACCAATAAAAAAACAATCAAATGGAAAAACTCACAACACCATGGTTATCTAAGAAATGGAAAGGCAAGGCTAAAACCATTGTCAATCTAGGAAATCCCCCATGCCAATGACAACACATAACCAAAAAACCACATGCATATGCCATTTATCCATAAATCAACAAGGAAATCACACATGCAGCCTGTTACCTGCAAAGTAATCCATTTGTACTTCTTGATCCACCTATTCCCTTGTGCTTTCCTTCTTTACTTTGTCATCTTTCTCCAAATCCAATGTATGCCAAATTTCTCCAAGAATTCTCCAAGAATACTCGTGTCCAAGAGTATGAGAGAATGACAGAATAGAAGAGAGATCCAAAACTGAACTAAAAAAAGTTTAGAAATTGATCCTCAAAAGCCTTTTTATCATTGTTGTCTCTATTTTCTTCATTTTCGTCTATTTTTCCTTCAATTTCCCTCTCATGCAAGTATGTGTCTTTTCACCTTCCTTTTCTCTTATTTTATTTTTTTTTCATAAATAAAATTCCAATTAATGTCACTTTTCCTTTGTCAATGCCTTTGCAGATTTCCATAGCCATTAATTATTCACCAATGATACCCATCACTATGTTTCACCCAACATTCAGCTTGGAATACATGTCCCATGACCTTGGTATTTATTTTATTTACATAGGGAATCAACCAGGGGATGTTACATTTTCATTCTTTATGCATATCCCAATTTGCGGGGACCGACATATCTACATGCATTATTTAATTGCATCTAGTTACCTTTCACAACAGGTATTAGTATGGCTTTTTTATGAGGGTGTTCTCTACCAAAAGCCACCATGTGGTTTATGATGAACCTTAAATGACAAAACGAAATAAATCCTCATGAAGGGATGACCATAATATCTATACTATAGGCATGGATGACTATCAAATATCAAGGATGATTCCATTTATGAATCCCTAATGTTATGAATTTTAACAATAAATCAAGACAATGAAAATCTTGATGCTAGAACAATAGTGACGTGAGTAGTTTGATGTCTATGGACTCACCCTGGAATCTTACTCCATTGATAGAAATGCCATGTTAAGTGAGTAACCAAATTTACTTCCCTCTCAATAGAAAATATAACTTAAAGGCATCCCATGAGTGGCTTGATAGTTATGCAAATAGTAACATAATTCATATAGAGTTCCATGTCTGATTCCTTGAGGAGTCAAAGTTCGACTAAATCCATGACTAGAGAAGTCCACCTTAAAAATTGGTCTAAGTATATTCAAATCTTAAGTAAAAGGCACAAATCATGCATAATAGGTAATGTAGGATGCATATTGCATTAATTATATTATGTTCAATTTAAATGATGGTGAAAACTTGGCGTTCTCATAAATTTGATAATACTCCAATTATACAATCCTAGTGTTACAAAACGATCATGTAGTTCAAAAGTTTTATCACTCTTATAAATAATTACACTACCTTGTTATGTACATTTTTTTGCAAATACATAGTTCCAACTTACCATGGGTGCAATGATGTTAGCTTGCAGTCATTGACACGGTGCCTTCAATAACAATGAATAAATTTATTTTCGTTTTGATTGAAATGGTTTAAATGAACACCAATAAGAGATGAGTATTCAATTTGAAATGTTAGAATGTGGTAGATGTGTCTCACAAGCTACAAAATCACCCATTTTAGTAAGCAACCATGATTGGGGATATCTATTCTACTAGTCACTAGCCATGACTTGGTTTTAATCCCATCCACAATAAGAAAATCCCTTATGCAACTGTACCATCCAATGAGGGGAGAAAATGTCACTCGGGCCTCTAGGGGAATTGACCCTTAGAGTGGACCATAACAACAACTCATTTTCTCTAATCAAGGAAGCCACCATTGTATACTTTTATTTTTATTTTCATCTCCTCAACTTTTGTATTAAATGAGGAATGAATCATTTTAAATTATATTCATAGATTGTGTGTACATTATATTAATATTATAAATCAATTGATAAGTGTTAGAGTTGTCCATATTATATTCCAATGAGTCTAAAGTATTGACTTATTGAACTAGAGTCCATCTAAATTACTAAAGTATTTATTATGTTGTAGGCTAGTGTTTATGTGTGAAATTTTTGCCTCCATCAGAACCTTTCTTTTCTTCTAGTTGAATTAATAATGTCAACATGTTCTAAATCAAATTTGACTTCCATTATTTTAATTTTGTATGTGGATGTTGGAGTTTATATGTAACTTCAGTAAAGAAAAATTGAGTTTAAAATAGACTTCTTGTTAGCACTCATTTTTACACCCTTAGAGTTGATATCAACTGAAAATTAGTTGCAAACATCAGCGAACATGTAGGAAAATCTACCCTATATGTCACTAGAAAATCCTCCTCTCCATTTGGGCCAGTGCTTGCCAACCTCAAGGGGTGTCCCTAATGTTTTTTCCTACATTTTGAACCTGTAAATTTGAAATAAAACACTGAAAAAAAAAGATAAATGCTTTATGAGCAAGTCTGTGGCCAAACAATTATATGCAAATTTGTAATTTTAAAGTGTGGAATGTTTTTTTGTGAGTCAAACTTTTCTATGGAAAAATAATGCAAAAAGAAAGTGTATCTAATTGGTTAATTTCCCAGAGAGATAGTTGAAAACTCTTAATAATTTACATAACGTAACATTTAATCAAACAAACAAAAGTGAGTAGATCAAAATTGATTTTTATTCCACAAAACCTAAAAGGTTAGCCACACCAAGATAAATATCACAGAACCTAGAGACAATGATATCCAAATACAAATAATAAGAACTAGAAGAGAGAGAGAATAATGATGGAGAGAAGAGAGAAGTCTACTTGCTTTTCTAAAGACAGTTTGTGTTGGAAGTTTTGCCTTCCACCCATATGTTGGAATTATGATACAGGTGTTGTCCTTGATGGAAACTCACTCAGATGACATATCATAGTACAATAGGTTAACAACACAAAGAAGTACAGATCAGACTACAAAGAATGAAGAAAGACGTATATGCAAGTTCACTTTGACCAAGCTGGGTATACACGCAGGTTCACTGTATACAAGTAGCGTATACGTACACATGTACTTTCATAGAAGGAAAAGCACGTATATCTTGGAAACTAAGTTTTGGTCCATGGTATTTTGATCCATGGTATTGGTCCAAGGTATTTGGTCCGAGGTATTGACCCTAGGTATTTGGTCCAAGGTATTGGTCCTAAGTGGTTTTGGTCCATGGTATTGAGAAAGGCCTAAAACTGTATAAGGAGGAGAATATCATTAGGCCAGGGTGTGCAAGTATTGAATATCTGATGAAGAGTGAGATCTAGTATGCAGGTTATTGGGTTATGGTGCATTTTTGGATCTGAACCAAGGATGAACCTTAGCGGATGATGAGGGATTAGGTCTAATGATGGATCAGGATCTTAAGGCATAAAATGAACTATCATTTTGTGTTTTTGCTCATGTATATTCTTGATCTGAGTACTGACGCATATATTATTCTATAAATGATATGATCTGGGTATAACTAAAGTCTGGAATAGCTGCAGAATTCTGAATAAATATTTGCAGATGTATACGCTCGTTGGCTTTGAGAAAAGTGCATATACACGCAGGTTCGACACATGGAAGTAGTGTATACCCTATAAAACATGTTTTAGTTGTTGTTGTTTGCTGTTGCAGAGTTTTGGATTCTGGTTTGGGTTTTGATGACTATATTTTAATATTCTGGTGACTGTATTCTGAATGATCAGATTGATTGATTTTGACTTGCTACAGTGATGATGGGTTGTCAAAGTGATTGATTGATTCGGTTGTGATGTTTTAGTTTCAGTGACTGGTTGATGCAGATGTATTTGATAGTTGTAAACATAATTTTCTTATTATTAAAAGAAGACAGAGACGACAATAGCAGGTGGTTTTTACCCACGTTGTGTTTCCACCTTATATCTTGGTGTTTATATGTGATGCTTATGCTTTATTTTTCTTTTATTTCACTGTCTAATTAATATATGACATATTGGTTAAATTTCAATACATGATAAATTGGGTAAATCAAAAGGTTCTCTACATATACGTTGGTTACTTTAATAACAATTGCGTGTACACGCTGGTTCACTTAGCTAAAGTAGTGTATACAAATCTGCCTATGGAAATGAAAAATGATTGATTTACTAATAATGATTCACCCCCCCTCTTAGTATTATTTCCAACAATTGGTATCAGAGCAGGTCCTTCTGAATAAGCTTGATCGCTTGAAGGAAGATCCATCATCATGAGTAATCAAGAAAGTGGGGGATCCATCAGACCACCAATCTTTGATGGGAGAAACTTTGTTTATTGGAAGATAAGAACCACAACCTACTTGCAATCACTTGGAACAGATGTCTGGGAAATCGTGGAAGTAGGATATACATTTCCATGAGAAATTCCTACAGATACTATACGTAAAAAGCAATATGAAACCAATGCCAAGGCTGTCAATACATTATTGGGAAGTTTGTCACAATCAGATTTTGTCAAAGTTATGCAGCTCAAATCAACCAAAAAAATATGGGAGAAAATCATTCTAAGCTACGAAGGAGACTCTCAGGTAAAACGTGCTAAACTGAAAACTCTCCAAATTCAATATGAAACTCTTAAGATGCACAATGATGAAAGTATTGCTAGTTACTTCTTACATATAGATGAGGTTGTTAATTACATGAAATTTTTTTGTGAAGAGATAAAGGAGGTTACCTTAGTTGAGAAAGTTTTAAGATCATTGTCTACAAAATTTGAATCAAAAGTATTTTCCATAGAAGAAAAACAAGATCTATAAACTGTTACTATGACACATCTTCACAGAATCTTAACTGCCTTTGAGATGAGAAAAGGAGGCCCATCAGATATGAGAGAAGCCGCATTTAAAGCTTTAGAAAAAGGAAAAGAAGAACTCAATGAATCAGGACATATTTAAGAAGAAGAAGATGAAATAAACTTTGTCAAGAAGCTTCAACGAGGTTCCGGAAGATTTAGATGTAAACTACCTTTCAAATGTTTTGCCTGTGGTAGAGTTAGTCATTATGCTGCCAAATGTCCTCATAAAGATAGACATGATAAAGGGAAGTAATCTGCAAAATGGAATAGAAAACAAAGTGTAAGTAAAAAGAGCTACTATACTCATGAAGATAGCGATGGATTATCAAATAGTGATGAAGATGAAAATGGTAATGACTATAGACTTCTAATGGCTTATGAAGATGATAAATTTTTGGATGCTTTAGAAGAAGATGAACTTCATGAAGAAATTTCTAAACTCAAAATCTGTTTGGAAGAAAAAAATATGATTATAGATACCTTGACATATCAACTTACTGAAAGAGAAAAACACAATGAAAAACTAGAATGTGAAATTGTGGGTCTAAGAAAGGATCTTGAGAAAATGAAATCTCTCAATCTTAGATTTGCTAAAGGATAAAAAGCCTTAAATGAAATTATCAAAGTGTAGTGTTCTCCTCAGATAAAGACAGGTCTTAGATATACTGAAGAAGCACCTCAATCTCAAAAGACGTCAACCTCCACTAAAAGCTATCTTGATGCAGCAAAGAATAGAGAACAATATGACAATCGTTAGCAAAGGCATAAAGTAGATCACTAGGTAAATCAGGCTCAATTTGCTTCTAGGATGAACAAAAGTCACAACCAACCTCAGGTAAATCATACTCAATTTGCTTCAAGGATGAATAAAAACTATAATCACTAGGGCAATAGATTCGATAATCACAGGAACTTCTTCAATGGTTAATGTTTTTCATGTCATAATTTTGGACACAAAGCTGCTCAATGTGTTGCTTACAAAACCATCATGACTAGAGAAGCACGAAATAAAAGGAATGTGACAGGGATCAAGAAAATTTCCTATAATAACTTTTCTCTTCTTGAAAATGAAATAGAATGATCAATCTATAACAACTTGGCCATGAAGAATCTGAATGCAGGAGTAAATTTAGGCAAACATCTCAAGAGGAGAAAACTCCATTAAATCCCAAAATATGGAGAAAGAAAGAAGCACAGATAGAAAGATGTGGTATAGCCTTGTATGCAAAAGGACAAGAAAACCAGTAGTACATCGACAGTGGATGCTCAAAACACTTAGTAAAGGAAAAGAATGTCTCATTTGGAAATGACACTCCTACTGTCATAAAAGGTAAAGGCTCTATTTTCTTGAAAGAAAAAGTTAAAGCTGGGAATATTATGTATGTTGATGGTCTAAAGCATAACCTATTGAGTGTCAGTCAAATGTGTGATCAAGGAAATGAAGTGATGTTTTGATCAAACGGATGTGTTGTTAGTGAGCTTGATACAGGAGAAACTATGATCAAAGGTACAAGAACTCCAAACAACTTCTTCATACTCAAGGGAGGACAACAATAGTGCTATCTAAGCAAAAACCATGAAAAATGGCTATGGTACAAAAGACTGGGACATCTAAGTTTTTCTCAAATAAGAAAAGCATGCAGATTCCAGGTTGTTTGTGATCTTCCAGATATCAACATTCCTGAAAATATAATATGCAAATCATGTCAATTTGGTAAGCAAACCAGATCTCACTTCATTGAAAAAGAAGGGTCAGCTAGTAAGCCTATTGAACTTGTTCATACTGATTTATGTGGACCGTCAAGGAAAAAGTCACCTTGTGGAGAAGAATATATTGTTCAATGATGATTTTTCCAGAATGTGTTGGATCAGTCTTCTAAAGCATAAAGATGAAGCATTTGAGAAGTTCAAAGCCTTCAAAGCTTTGGTTGAAAATGAATCAGATTGCAAAATCAAATGCCTCGGATCTAATCGAGGAGGATAATTTACCTCGGATGAATTCTTTGACTTCTGTGAACAAAATGGAATAAAAAGGAAGTTCTCCACCGCAAGGACTCCTCAGCAAAATGGAGTGGTAGAAAGAATGAATAGAACTATCCAACAAATGGCCCGAACTATGTTAGATGAATATGGAACTCCTGCAACCTTCTGGGGTGAAGCTGCATTCACCACCGTCACTATTCTCAACCAAGCAAATGTTCGGGTGAACAACACTCAAACTCCACATGAAATTTGGTATGGTAAGACTCCTACTGTAAAATACTTCAAAGTTTTTGGAAGCAAATGTTACATCAAAAGGACTAATGAAAAACTTGGTAGGTTTGAACCTAGAGCAGATGAAGGTATTCTTCTTGGTTACTCTTCCTGAAGTAAAGGATATACTGTTATAATAAAAGACTTGGGAAAATTATTGAAAGTATTGATGTTGTGGTTGATGAAGCATGCAAAAATCCAAAACAGATAAAAACCGAAGATTATAACAATGAAGAAGATGAGGATTATTTTCCCACATCAAATAACACTGGTTTTGAAGAAGAAACCAATGAAGCACTAGAAGAAGAGATAACGGTAGAAGAAAAGAATCCATCCAGGTATGTTCAGAAAAACCATCCAGAGACTCAAATTTTAGAGGAGAAAGAGGCAGGTGTGCAGACAAGAAGAACTATTACAGAAGCTTCAAGCTATCTAGCATTACTATCTTCCACCGAACCTCAAAATGTAAATGAAGCATGAAAAGATGAATGTTGGGTCAAGGACATGAATGAACAACTTGAGCAAATTGAAAAGAATAATACTTGGGAATTAGTTCCTAGACCTCATGATAAGAATACCATAGGAACTAAATGGATATTAAAAAACAAGCTGAACGAAAATGGAGAATTTATTAGGAACAAGGCTAGACTTGTTTGTAAAGGATATGCTCAACAAGAAGGTATAGATTTTGAAGAAAATTTTGCACCTGTTGCTAGACTTGAAGCCATAAGAATGTTTCTTGCTCTTTCTAGTTTTCAGAAATTCAAAGTATACCAAATGGATGTAAAATCCGTCTTTCTTAATGGAGAATTAGAAGAAGAAGTCTATATTGAGAAACTAGAAGGATTCATTCTTTGAAATGACACAAAACTTGTATGCAAACTTTGAAAGGCTCTATATGGTCTAAAACAAGCTCCAAGGGCATGGTATTACAATCTTGACAAATATCTCCACCAACAGGGTTTTTCAAAGGGATTAGCAGATAGCAATCTATATACAAAAATTGACATTGATAAATTGCTCATAATTGTTGTTTATGTTGATGATATCATATTTAGTAGCAATGAAGAATCCATGAGTCAAAATATTGCTTTAGTAATGCAACAAGAATTTGAAATGTCCTTGCTTGGTGAGCTTACCTATTTTCTTGGTCTACAAGTTCAACAAAATAAAGATGGTATTTTTCTTTCGCAAACTAAATATCTCAAATAGATCTTGAAAAAGTATGGCATGGAAGATTATAAACCAGTATGTACACCAATTGATCCGAATTGGACCCATGAAAAATTGTCAAAGTACCACGATTGTATCAAATCAGGACAAAATTTGAATTTATGAACAAAGGAGAAATCAGGAAGACCTCTGGACAGTGGCAGTTATAGCTAGATGAGGACCTTGGTCGAAGCGCGCTGACCGAGGCCCATGGAGACCGCGAAAGAGGAAAAACTAGCAGTTAGGAAGCCCAGATCGAGAAACAGAGGCCATTTATGCGCAATTAGTGCATCACTGGGAAAAACCCCTCGAGAAGGAAAGGCCATGAGCGCTCGGTCGCATGGGAAGCCAGGAAATCATGGGGAAAGTGCTAAGGTGAAAGGCAAGTCGCGCACTTCAAAACCAGTGGTATATCAGGGGCATCCTTGGGAAATAAGCGGATTTGGCACAAAACGAGCGATTCCATTTAGCGCACGACACGTGTCTGGCAGATGAGAGAGAAAACTGCCTCTCAACGCGTACTAATGGTCGAGCAAGTCAACCATGCGAAATGAGTGAACACCATAGGATCTGGGGGCTCCAGATATGATGGCAGAAATTGCACCCGATGGAGGAACCAGATTTGACAGGGGAATTAAGCCGCGACACATAAAAGTTTGAAGTCTGATTTGACTACTGAGTTGGCGAATGATCCATTCCACAGTGTAACTAAAATACCGAACCGTTGAGGATGAGCTGGCGCAGTTTGCGAGAGGACAAGTGGCCACTTCCTTGTGAACCGATGGCAATGACGCAGAGGTAGGGAACTCTAAATGAACAGCGGAAGGCGATCCGAAGGGGCGGAAGAGGAAGTGAACAATCACGAGAGAAATTGGCTTTAAGCCATGAACAAACATAGAATATAACACGAAGACAGAGAGAGCGAGAGAAAAGAAAAGACAGTGAAGCAAGAAGCACAAAACAGAGAGTCGAGCTGACCTAAGTCAGCATCGAGCAGATAGAAAGCTTGAGAGGTTCAAGCAATCCCTGTGACGATCTGTCGGGAATTGAGTACCACATTGGGCTCCTCCCATTAAAGACTAGAGAGGTCAAGACTTGGAAAGGGAAAGAGTATGTGCACTCTAGTGGCTTGGGGAATCCGAGAACCACCCTACCAAGCATTATCTGTTTTAGGAGACTCAAATTGATCTCCTCATTGTAAATATTTGCTTTAAAGACACAATAAAAGAAGGCCACCACTGAAAGATGGATCGGAGACGTAGCCCTGGAGGATAGGGTGAACCCCTTATTAATTTGTTGTGTTCTTGTAATTGTTTACTGTGTTTCTCTTACTGTTTTCCATTTTCCAGTGTTTGTGTATTTTGCAATCTGATCGATCCGTTGCCTAAAATAGCATAGACAAACACCAACACATGAGTCTGTAATACTTAATTCAATAATTATTTAACTGAGGTCACTCACGAGTGATTTTTCAGATCAAGTGCTATCAGAGCTTTAGGTTGTTAAGGTTAGACAAGCTTGTGTTGGTTTAGCTATTGAATGCTAACTAGATCAAAGCTCAAATTAGGAGAAGGAGAGTTGGTCGAAACTAATCCTGAAATTGGGAGAGTCTATCCTCGGAAGACAATGTCAGAGGAAGGTTCTATGGGGCCAGAACCTTAATTCATAGATAGTTTCCTAGCCATAAAGTCCATGGTAGAAGAAATGTATAGGGACTTTAGAAAACGTAAGGATGAAGATTCATCAGGCTCTAAACAAGACAAAGGAGAAGATGAGTCTCACTTCCATGACCACTCAAAAGGAAAAGGGAAATAGGAAAGCTTTCTCAAACCTCCTAACAGCCCTGAACACAAAAAGAAAGCATCTTTGATCAAACTAGATGTTAAATTTGATTTACCTATATATGATGGAGATTTGAATGCATAAAATTTGGACAATTGGATTAGACAAATTGATGTTTATTACAGAGTGCAGAATATCAATTCAGACAATAGAAAAATTCAACTGGCAAGCTTAAGCCTTGGAGGAATTGCCTTGGTTTGGTGGTAAGGCAGGACCCAGGCTGATATGAAAAGACATGGTAAGACTATCTCTGTCTGCAGTGAATTCGTTTCTGCAATCAAAAAGCAGTTCTATCCATTGGCCTACATGAAGCAAGCCATGATGAATTGGAAAACTCTTCGACAGTTGAAAGGGCAAAGTGTGGAAGGGTACACTCAAGAATTTAGAAAGAGAGAATTGATCCTAGGAATCTCATTAGACTCACCTAAGACTCTGTTGAAGTAAATTGGTGGTCTACACAGCTACATGAGGCATATTATCCCCATGTTTAATCCCACTAGTATAGATGAGGTATCTGTACAAGCTATTGATCTAGAAGCTAGAGGAAAGAATGGAAGTCCAGAAGCTGGGGGATCATCCCAACCCACTGGAAGCAAGAATAATGAGAAAAGAAAGCAGAAATGGAAAGAAAGGAAGGCTAACACTGCACAAAAAAGCAAGGCCTGATGCACTCACTGTAAAAAGGATGGGCATGATGATGAGCACTATTGGATTCTGCATCCAGAGCTGAGACCTAAGAAGTTCAAGGGAAAGAAGAAGAATATTGTTGTAGCTATTCAGAAAGATCTGGGGTCAGACTCGGGAGATGAAACAACCATTTCAGCCACAGGTATAAGAGGTAATAATTTTGAAGCATCTACTAGTAATTCGGCACAGTCTACTATTGATGAAGAAAATGAGAGAAAAATACATGAGCTTTTCCATATTTGAGTTATTTCCAAACATCAAAAGATTGATACTTTGTTTGATAGTGGCTCACAAGTAAATTTAATTTCTGAAGAAACTGTAAAAAAGTTGGGATTAGTAACTACACCTCATAAGAAACCATACCCATTAGGATGGTTAAATGATAAAGCACAACTACAAGTGACTAGACAGTGCAAACTCAAATTTTCTTTTGGATCAACATTTGTAGATGAGGTCAAGTTAGACATAATTCCTTCGGATATATGTGGAATTGTTTTGGGAAGTCCTTACTTGTATGATAGAAGAGCTATTTTCTATAGAGCTAAGAACAGGTATCTACTTGTTAAAGATGGAATTGAATACTTTGTAAGAGTTCATAAGCTCAAGAATAATTATACTCTCATAAACTCAAGGCAGATGAAACGAATGATAAATTCATGCAAACAATTCTTACTGATGGTTGTAAAGGAAAAGAAACTTGATAAAACCAATGTATTTGAGGGTTGTAATGCTAAACAACAAGTTGGCTTAGAAAAGATTGTTTCAGAGTATGATATATTGTTTCAAGAACCTAAAGGTCTGCCACCCAAAAAGGAAATAGTACATGATATTATTTTGCTGCAAGATGCTCCATTGCCTAACATTGGAATGTACAGGTTGTCTGCTTTAGAGAATGCTGAAATCAAGAAGAAGGTGCAGGAGTTACTCGAGAGGGGGTTCATCAGGCCTAGCACATCACCATGTGGGTCACCAATCATTTTGGTGAGAAAGAAAGATGGCTCGTGGAGAATGTGCATTGATTACTGAGCACTGAATAAGATAACTATAAAAAATCGTTATCCCCTTCCTCACGTAGATGATCTTTTAGATCAATTGAAAGAAGTTGTTTATTTCTTCAAGCTACACTTGCATAGTGGATACCATCAGGTTAGAGTTGCAAAGCAAGATGCATGGAAGACTGCTTTCAAAAAAAAGCAGGGATTGTATGAGTGGTTGGTTATGCCTTTAGGCTTAACTAATGCTCGTGCTGCTTTCATGAGATTAATGAATGATGTACTCAGACCTTTTCTTGATGATTTTGTTATTGTGCATCTGGATGACATTCTGATATTTAGCAAAACATGGGAAGAACAATTAAAGCATGTTAAGCAGGCACTAGATGTTTTGAAAAGAGAAAAACTTTATGTTAAACTCTCAAAATGTGAATTTGGCAAAACATCTTTGAATTATTTGGGTCACATAGTAGGGGGTGGTGAATTGAAGATAGATCCCTCTACAGTGGTAGTCATTGTAAACTAGCCTAAACCCAAATCTACTACATAAGTTAGAAGCTTCTTAGGAGTAGCACAATATTGGAGAAAGTTCATTTCTAACTTTTCCTCAATTGCAGCTCCCTTACATGCTTTAACTGGATTGAATAAGGTGTTTCAGTGGGGAGGAAAACAGTAGAAAGCCTTCGACACCTTGAAAGAAAAGATTAGTACAACACCTGTACTAGCACTGCTTGATCTTCAAAGACCATTTGAGATCCAATAGATGCCAGTGACTATGCCCATGGGAGCAGTGTTGACACAGCACCGGTAAACCCATATGTTATCATTTTGAGACTTTTAATTCTACAGTAGTTAACTAATCCTACATATGATAAAGAATTGTATGCATTAGTACAAGAGTGTTGAAAAGTGGAAACATTACTTAATGGGCAAAGAGAAAGTGATTACATACTGATCATCAACCACTTCAATATCACACTCCCAAACCAAGTTGCAGCAATCAAGACACTATAGATGGATGGGTTTCCTACAACAATTTCATTTAGTCATCAGATATAAAAAGGGCATACACAATAAAGTTGCAGATATGTTATCTAGACCCATTATAAATGCATCTACTATACTTAAGCATAATTATGTGCTACATGAAAGTTACATTGAACAACATGCTCAAGATATAGACTTTAAAGATGTATATGCAACTTTAAGTCAAGGAAAACGAGTAGAAGAATTGGATTATCATGTAAAGGACCGAATCTTATACCATTGTTTGAAGTTATGCATTCCATAAACTGAAAGAGTAAAGATAATTCGAGAAGCACACATTTCTCTAATATTAGGTCACTTTGGGGTAAGTAAAACAGTTGCACAGCTACAAAGATTTTGTTATTGGCCAAAAATGAACGAGACAGTTTCTAGATATGTAACAGGGTGTACTATGTGTGCTAAAAGCAAGCCCAACAATAGAAAACTAGGCTTTTACACTCCATTACCAGTTCCTTCTCACCCTTGGGAAAGTGTTTCCATGGATTTTGTTGGAGGACTACCTAAATCTAGGAAAGGTCATGACTATATGTATGTTGTTGTGGATAGGTTTAGCAAAATGTGTATTTTGATACCTTGTAATAAACAGATTACAACTGAACAAACTACAAAACTATTCTTTGAACATGTATGGGTTCATGTTGGATTACCCACTTCTGATCGAGACACTCGATTTGTGGGGAAGTTTTGGTCAAGTCTGTGGGAACTGATGGACACCAAACTGAAGAAAAGCACAACTTTTCATCCACAAACTGATGGCCAGATAGAAGTAGTTAATAGGACAGCGATCCAGTTACTCAGGGGATATTGCAGCACACATCCTAAGCTTTGGGATGAACATTTGTGTTATTTGCAGCATGCTTACAACAAAGCAAACCATTCTTCTACACAGAGATCTCGTTTTGAGACCTGTTTTGGTTTCACGCCAAGGTCTCCTTTGGATTTTGTCTTTGGTAAAGATACCACAGTTGAGGGACATAGTGATGTGGGCAGGGAAACTAGGTTCATTGAACAAATCGAAGAGATCCACTAGGCAGTACAAGAACAGCTGGAAAAGAGCCAAGCCAAATACAAGGCAAGGCATGACAAGCATCAGATGGAGCATAGTTTCCAAGTTGGTGACCAAGTCTGGTTGTATACCAGCAAGGACAGGATGCAAGGTGAAGGTAAAAAGCTAAAGCCTATCAGGTATGGACCCTTCAAGATACTTGAGAATATTGGTGAGAATGCTTTTCACCTTGATCTACCAGCTTACATGCACATCTACTCAGTGATAAATGTAGATTGCTTGAGATTGTTTGAACCTTCACTAATTGAGGATCCCGAAGAGCAGAGTCAATTGCCTTCTATTGATGACCTGCTACCCAGGGAGACACAGTTTTGGATAGGAAGGTGAAGACAATGCACAGGGGAGATGTTGAGTACATCAGAGTTGGGCTCAAGGGTTCAAATCTGAGTAGTGCAAAGTGGATAGAGATTGGACAAGTGAGACAATTGTACCCTCACTTAGTCGATGCTTGAAAACCAAATTTTGGTGGTCCAAAAGCTTTTTTAGTGGGAAGGCCGTGATCCGAATTGGATCCACGAAAAATTATCAAAGTACCATGACTGTATCAAATCAGGACAAACTTTGAATTTATGAACAAAGGAACGATTAGGAAGACCTCTAGACAGTGGTAGTTGCAACTAGTAAGGAATGACGAGGACCTCGGTCGAAGCGCGCTGACCGAGGCCCATGTAGACCATGGAGGAGGCAAAACTGGCAGTTAGGAAGCCCGAATCGGGAAATAGAGGCCATTTCTGATGCACGATTAATGCATCGCTGGGCCAAACCCCTCGTGAAGGAAAGGCCCCGAGCGCTCTATCGCATGGGAAACTGTGGGGAAAGTGCTAAGGCAAAAGCTGGGTCCCACGCTCCAAAACTGGAAGTATATCGGGGGTATCCTTGGGCAGTAAGCGAATTTGGCAGAAAACGAGTGATTCCATTAAGCGCATGATGCGTGTTTGATGGATGAGAGAGAAAAGCGCCTCTCATCACACGCTAACGGTCGAGCAAGTCAATTGCATGAAATGAGCAAACACCGTAGGATCTGTGGGGTCCAGATTTGACGGCAGAGATTACGCCCAATGGAGGAACAAGATTTGACAGGGGAATTAAGCCATGGTACATAAAAGTTTGAAGTCTGATTTGACTGCTAAGTTGGCGGATGAGCTATTCCATAGTGTAACTGAAATACCAAACCGTTGAGGATGAGCTGGCATAGTTCGCTAGAGGACAAGTGGCCACTTCCCTATGAACCGATGGCGACGAAGCAGAGGCAGGGACCTCCAAACGAACAACAATAGGTGATCCGAAGGGGCAAAAGAGGAAGTGAACAGTCATGAGACAAATTGGCTTTAAGCCATGAACAGGCAGAGAATAGAACATGAAGACAGAGAGAGCAAGAGCAAAGAAAAGGCAGTGAAGCAAGAAGCAGAAAACAGAGAGCCAAGCTGACCTAAGGCAACATCGAGAAAACAAAAAGCTTGAGAGGTTCAAGCAATCCCTGTGAGGATTTGTCATGAATTGAGTACCACATTGGGCTCCTCCCATTAAAGACCAGAGAGGTCAAGACTTGGAAAGGGAAAGAGTTTGTGCACTCTAGTGGCTTGGGGAATCCAAGAACCACCCTACCAAGCATTATATGTTTAAGGAGACTCAAATTCAGCTCCTCATTGTAAATCTCTACTTTAAAGACATAATAAAATAATGCCACCACTGAAATCTAGACCGGAGACGTAGCCCTGGAGGATAGGGTGAACTCCTTATTAATTTGTTGTGTTCTTATAATTTCTTACTATGTTTCTCTTACTGTTTTCCATTTTCCAGTGTCTGTGTATTTTGTAATCTGATCGATCCGTTGCCTAAAATAACATAGACACACACCAACACATGAGTCTGTAATACCTTCATTCAATAATTATTTAACTTAGGTCACTCACGAGTGATTTTCAGATCACCAATGGTAACAGGATGTAGTCTCAGCTCAAATGATGAATCAGTAGCAGTACATCAACCAAGTTACAGATCCATCATTGGCAGTCTACGTTATCTGATAGGCACCTGACCTGACATCATGCATGCAGTAGGAATAGTTGGTAGATTCCAAGCAAATCCAAAGGAATCACACCTTCAGGCAGTCAAAAGGATTTTCAAATATCTTCAAGGAACATAGAACTTTGGTTTATGGTATCCTAGAGATACAGATCTTACACTTCATGCATATACAGATGCAGATTGGGCAGGAAGTGTTGATGACAGAAACTAGTGTGGGTGTGTGCATTCTATATGGGTTCCAGGTTAATGTCTTGGTTCGTAAGAAACAAAGTTAAATTGCATTATCGACGCTGAAGCAGAATACGTGGCTATTAATCTTGCTGCACACAACTACTTTGGATGATGCAAACCTTGCAAGACATTTAGATCACATGTACTCCACCCATCTCCATTCCATGTGATATACAAGTGCCATTAGTATTTCAAAGAATCCAGTCATGCATTCCAAGACCAAGCACATACCCATCAAATATCATTTTCTACGTGAACAAGTGCTTGAACAAAAGGTGAAATTGGAGTATGTTCCCTCCAAAGAATATGTTGCTAATATATTCACTAAGCCACTACCCAGAGAGACATTTGAATATCTCAGACAAAAGCTGGGAGTAGTTGCTACATCATCCTACTATTAAATCCTATTTTTTCAGAGAAAGGTGGTTATACGTGAGTTTCATGAAATGTAGTTTCGTACATATGCGGGTTTATGTGGTCACAGTCGTGTATATGTTGGTTTGAAGAAAAGTAGTGGGCCAGTCTCAGAAAAAGGGGTTGGTTATGGTTCTATCATTTATCTATTTTGTTTGATGATGGTTACAATCTGCTGATAACATATGGAAATATCTTGATCCTCATAAAGTTGTTGAGAACCTGATGTATATCTGATTGATGATGATGCTTTGATATCTCTTATTGACATATGAAATAATTAGATCTAATAGTGAACAAGTGGAACAGGTTCAGGGGGAGAACATGGTATGCTTCTAATAAAGCATTGTTGAAATTATGTCTAGAAGTCTTTGGTGCCTAATGAGTTCTTACATTATGATGATAGGTTGATACTCACATATGTTGATTATCATGGTTGATGATATGGGATGTTCCCTAGTGATGATATAATGAAGGTTCTTGTGGAAATATCATGTAGTTCTTAATGTCTATGGTGTTTTCTCATACATATGATATGATAAGGGAATGAAGCAAGTTGATCTTGATGAGATCAAGAGGATGAGTTGATATATGCCTACATACTTTGACTAATAATGGACATTTACAGGTTGATGGTCTGGATGTTGATTGAGAGATGCTGCTTTAACCCCACTATGTATGGGATGGATGATGTAATGTTTCTTGTTTTTGTCATGTATAAACAATTGGTATATCCCCACTTGGTTGGGTAGTTGAGTCAAATTTGGTATATCCCCACTTTTTTGGGAGATGGATGTATGTACGAGTCATTGGTGATAGGAAGGTAATTGGTGATATATGTATAGAGTCATGTCATTCTTTTAGAACATCTTTTTGTAGACCTTGCTTGTGCTCAGGGGGAGCATGGACTCGATCATGGGAGCTCAATCAACACACTTCATCATATCAAAGAATTCGACATGTACTTAGGGGGAGCATGACCCTTTGCCCTTCATGTCAAAGGGGGAGAGTGACTTGGTGTTGCCATCAAGTCTAAAGGGGGAGATTGTTGGCATTATGATACAGGTGTTGTCCTTGATGACAACTCACTCAGATGACAGATCATAGTACAACAGGTTAATAGCACAAAGAAGTACAGATCAGACTACAAATAATGAAGAAAGAGGTATATGCAGGTTCACTTTGACTAAGTTGCGTATACACGCAGATTCACTGTATACAAGTAACGGATACATACACACACTTTCATAGAAGGAAAAACATGTATATCTTGGAAAACTAAGTTTTGGTCTGTGGTATTTGGTTCATGGTATTTTGATCCATGGTATTGGTCCAAGGTATTTGGTCTGAGGTATTGACCGTAGGTATTTGGTCCAAGGTATTGGTCCTAAGTGATTTTGGTCCAGGGTATTGAGAAAGGCCTAAAAGTATATAAGGAGGAGAAGATCATTAGGCCAGGGTATGCAAGTATCGAATATTTGATGAAGGGTGAGATCTAGTATTCAGGTTATTGGGTTATGGTGCATTGCTAGATCTGAACCAATGATGAAACTTAGTGGACGACGAGGGATTAGATCTAATGATGGATCAGGATCTTAAGGCTTAAAATGAACTATCATTATGTGTTTTTTCTCATGTATATTCTTGATCTGAATACTGACGTATATATTATTATATAAATGATATGATCTGGGTATAATTGAAGTCTGAAATAGTTGCAGAATTTTGAATAAATATTTGCAGATGTATACGCTAGTTGGCTTTGAGAAAAGCACGTATACACGCAGGTTCGATACATGGAAGTAGCATATACTCTATAAAACATGTTTTAGTTGCTGTTGTTTGATGTTGTAGAGTTCTAGGTTCTAGTTTGGGTTCTAATGACTGTATTCTGATACTCTGGTGATTGTATTCTAGTGACAGTATTCTGAATGATTAGATTGATTGATTTTCATTTGCTACAGTGATGATGGGTTTTCAAAGTGATTGATTAATTCAGTTGTGATGTTTGAGTTTCAGTGATTGCTTGATGCAGATGTATTTGATAGTTGTATTGTAGTGGTGAATGATTTTTAGCTTCAATGTTATTGATGGGTCAAGTATGAAAATTTAATGAAATGCGGCCATCAGTTTGTGGTTTTGTGTTCCAGGAGTATCTAGTATGAAAATTTATGAAACGTGGTCCCTGGAGGAAGAGAGAATGTCGTATCCTTCTATAGGTTGGCACCTATGTAATAGAAAACATATCGGCTGGTATAAGAGCTAGGGTGTTGTAGCCCCCTTCCAATAGTATTTGAAAACGAGAGAAGGTTGCAGCCTTCTGTAGGTAAAAGCCTACATACTGGTATAAGTCTGCACTAGCACAAAATTGTAAATAGAATTTTCTTATTATTAAAAGAAGAGAAAGACGACAACAACAGGTGGTTTTTACCCACATTGGGTTTCCACCTTATATCTTGGTGTTCATGTGTGATGCTTATGCTTTATTATGCTTTTATTGCACTGTCTAATTAATATTTGACATACTTGTTAAAGTTCAATACATGATAAATTGGGTAAATCAAAAGGTTCTCTGTAGATACATTGGTTGATTTAATAACAGTCGCGTGTACACGCTGGTTCACTTAGCGAAAGTAGCGTATACAAATCTGCCTATGGAAATGAAAAATTATTGAGTTACTAATAATGATTCACCCCCCTCTCAGTATAATTTGTGCCAAGAAAGAAGAGAGGTCAAACTCTTCCATTATTAGTTATTAGTGTGCATGGTTATATTAATTGGGCTCTAAGTGGAGCAAAAAATGTCTTAAGTGACCCTTTCTTGAGTGGAGTTTAAGTATATTAGAGTTAGCGTGAGATAAAAATTAGCCTCGGCCTAATTTAGTAAATTCAAATTGAGTTTTTTAAACAAAATTTTCCCATGGAAAAATTCTCCAAGTTAAATTGGTCAACTCGACTTGGATAATTTTACCACCTTCCTTTTTTAATTAAGTTGAGTTAGCTTAAATTTCTCTCCATTTTTCTTTTTTATTAAGTCAACTTCTCTCAAATTTTTCTAAAGAAATTCAACATGCCATCATTTTCTCTGATAAGCCTCATCATTGGGTAACTATATGGACCTTAATACATCTCCTAGCTTATTCAAATAAACTTTTCTCATAATCTCTTATATGTTTTGATTGCATTTTGCTTAATGAGATGAGTCAATGTGAGATATTATGCCTAGTGGACTAATGTAAATTGATTGCAGGTTTTTTAGAGAAAATCATGGAAATTTTGGCTAACTAAGGGCTAAAAATCGAATGAGACAAGGAGGAGAGATTGTACGAGATAG
>APFE031686107.1:427-18038 GCA_000404065.3 Pinus taeda
GTTGATGCTACCTTATACCGTCAACTTGTAGGAAAACTTTTGTATTTAACCCATACTCATCCTGATCTTTCCTTTGTTGTTGGCCTTGTTGCTCGGTTTATGCAAAACCCACGTGAAAGTCATTGGAAAGCAGCTAAACAAATACTTCGTTATGTTCGCAGTATAGTTCAGTTTGGTATTCATTACAGTGCTGAAGCATCTCCTCTATTGGTTGGTTTCACTGATTCCGATTGGGCTGGTGACCCTGATGATCAGAAGTCTACTGCTGGTTATGTGTTCACTCTTGGTTCAGGACCTATTACATGGGATTGAAAGAAACAGGATGCCATTTCTCTTTCTTCAGTAGAAGCAGAGTATCGTGGTGCCGTAGAGGCTAGTAAGGAAGCCTCGTGGCTTCGTCATATCCTATCAGAGTTTGGTTTTCAGCAGCAGCATCCGACTACACTTTGGTGTGATAATCAAAGTGCCATTCAGCTTTGCAAAGATCCAGTTCAGAATCAGCGCAGCAAACACATTGAAATACACATGCACTTCATCAGAAAGCTCATTCATGACCATGTCCTTGAAGTGCAATATTGTTCAACAAATGATCAAGTTGCAGACATCTTCACAAAGGCTCTCACAGAGGCGAAGTTCACTAAACTTCGATATATGCTTGGAGTTCAGGAAGTTGTCACTAAGGGGGGATAGGCTCTAGTGCCTCCTTCCTTCTCCTATTGTGTCTATTTGTAAATCCTTCAATCCTATCCCAAGTTGTTCTTAAGGGGGGATGTTAGGATATTCCGACACATAGGAAATAGTTAAGTTCAACTTGGTCTAGTATAGAGTTAGGTAAAGTGGGTTTCTTTACCGTTGTACATTTTGTAACTTACAATCCGACGGTCACGATATGTAGTGATCCGACGGTTCATTCTCTCCTCGGTATTACCGACACTTGATCCGTGGCTTGACACCCGTTTGGTCCATGAATTCTATTTAAAGCGCATGGAGGGTCATTTGTAGGTTCACCGTGCATGAGAGAATCTTATGTAAATTTTCATTCTTTTATTAATAAATTGCCTGTAGTAGCCACGTTGGCGCAGGCCGTGGACTGTTTCCCTCTCTGAGGGTTTTAACCACGTCAAAATACTGGTGTATTGATCTGTGATCTGTTTGTGAGCGGTGTCCTTTTGGTGTTCTGTCTGAGGAAGTTACCCTGTAAATTCCTACACCTAGTAGGTGGTGAATAATGCATCACTCTAGTAGGTGCAGTGCACTACTGTTTGGAGGTTTGGTACCACCTCACCCTTGGAGGTGTGGTTTGCACTGCAACACACCCAACAAAAAAGAGTGCTCATGGGGTGCATGCACCACCCGTTTACTAAATCTGAAAAAAGAACATTGTAATAGAGATCGAGAACTGAAAAAATTGAGGGACCAAACCACTTTAGTGGAATAAACAGAACATCTTTTGGAGGAGAATAAGAGACTTTACTGTCAATTAAGAATCTGATGCAATATGCAGGAGATTCAGACTTTAATGGAATAGAACAGTTCACCAAGGAGAACAATTTCAATGCCAAGTTTGATAATTTAGCGGAACCTATTGCACAAGTTTCTGAGCAGAATCACAAAGGTAAGATTTTCAATTTAGAAAGGGAAAGCTCCAGATAGAGGTTTGATAATTTAAAGGATAGGATATACATGATAGCATTGGGGGTCAAAAATGAGAATTTAAATAAAAAGAGGAAGAATGGGTTGCAGCAGTGGAGAGCTAAAAACTTGTGACAGATATGCAGCTGGAGCAAATGAACTAAATTGTGTGTCCATTATCTTGTAGAGTTCTTGTCTTAATGAGATAACTTCTCTTGCAGTGCTTACAAAGAACAATTCTACAAGTTTGTTGTATATTTCTTTTGATGTCTCCAACTTTGATACATAGGGAATGATGGGATCTTTGATGGATTCTATGAAAATCCTTTGAGCCCTTACTTCCCCTTTCATGTACTTTGCAAGATCTTGAGCTTCTTCCTTTGGAGGTTTAGTGATTGAGCCCTTAACATGTTCCATGACTTCATTTTCTATGAGGATCAAATCTGTCCTCTTCTTCCATGCAAGAAAATTTGATGCCCCAACCAACTTTTTCTTTTCCTTGCAAAAAGACATTTTGATAGATTCAGATGTGTACATAAAGATACTTACTTGAGAAGATGCTCCTTTATGACATTGTCTTCAACCTGTTGCCTTCTTGACTTTTATGATGATATTGATAAAAGATGTCTTCTTGATGAAGTTGTATTCCTTCAAAATCTCACCTTGATTCCTTGATGATGATGACAGTGCCTTCTCCTTGCTTTTCTTCAAGATGCTCCAATATGTAGTTCTTCTTTATTTGAGTAGAGCTAGGGTCTTTTGAGGTCTCCTTCTTCGAGGTGATGTTTGTGCGAGGTTTCCAAGAATGCTTCGAGTGTGGAATCCTTCTTTAAACGAACTAGGGTTCTTGAGGTCTCCTTTAGTGGCTTCTTTAAGGATGATGATGTAATCATTATCCTTTTGAGATGAGTGGTCCTTCTTGATGATCTTTCTTTCAATTACCCTTCCTTGATTGTCACTTTAGCTTTGATACCATGTTGAGAAATATATGGGGCAACAAGTGTAGGTGATTTCTCTTCTATGATAATTGCATGTGATGTATTTTTACTTTACTTGATTAACTTCTTCTTTCCTTTATTATTATTAGTGCTTTTCTATCATCAAACAACTACCAAATCATAAAGAACAATGAGACAATAGGACACAAGATGTAGGTGATCAGGCAGGGCCAAAACCTCTCCAACTATTCTTCTTCTTATAGAATCTTCAATTGACGAATTCCAAGACCTAGACCCTTGACCAAAACCCCTCTAAGGCCAAGTCAACCTTGCCTTTTTTGCCAAATCAAACGAACTGCTTCTTTCTTGTCTTCAACTTTAGCTCTACACTACCTTGACTGCAACTTTGACCTTCCCTCTTGCAATTTTGGTTTGCCTGTGATTTATGCAATTTTCTACCCTTATTTCAGAAACCCTAGGCCGCACATGGGAGAAGAAAATGGAGAGAACTTGGTCCTTTTTTCTTCGCTTGGGTGGATTCTCTCTCCTAGAGAATTCAACTTCCAAAATAACTCTTCTTGATGTCCTAACTTCATTTCTGCAATTCAGCCTTACTGCTGCAATATGTGCCCTAATTCCTTTGCACGCGTGGAGAGTATTAGCCCAAAAACAACCCCAGAAACTCGACTTTCTTTTCCTCCTTCATGCTCTTCTTCTTCACGCTCCTTTTCTTTCTTGTGATCGACCTTGAGTGTGATTGTTGTGTGTTCCAAGTTAGGTCGAAGTCTTTTTTATATAGGCTTTTCATTGGGTCGAAACTCTTTTGAGGCCAACTTGAACTTTGCATTATCACTGGGTCTTGGAGGGTTCTTTGACTTGACTTTGACTCAAATAAATTATTTTTACAATATGTAACATCCCTGCCCAAATGGGTCTTTCATATAGGACAATGACTCGTAAGCCCTAGAAGCTCTCAGTTGGAGCTTGACCTATAAAATAAATTCCTCTTGAGCATGAAACCCATGCCTCAAGAACAACAATAATAAATTTATTTTTCTTGTTACGTAAATCATGATTGTCTTTCATACAAGACAATGACTCGTAAGCCCTAGAAGCTCTCAGTTGGAGCTTGACCTATAAAATAAATTCCTCTTGAGCATGAAACCCATGCCTCAAGAACAACAATAATAAATTTATTTTTCTTGTTACGTAAATCATGATTACATGTCATTATGAAGACTGAACCTAGTTACATATTTCAACAAAATTGTCTCAATTAGATTATTAGCCTATTTTTTATAATTTCCTAAGTCTAAACTTAGGAAATCTAGTTAATTAATCAATATTAATTGAGATAAGGTATGAATCATCTAGAAACTCACATAGATAGACTTTGATATGATCTTAGCCCTTGATTAAGTTTTAATCTTGGCTGTTGGAGGTCCAAAAAAGATGATAAGAACTTGTCAATGGGTAGATGGAGAGCACACTTGTGACGCACATAACGATCGATTTCCTTGGAAATTCTGATTTTCCAGAGGCAATAGCCGGAAGAGTTCGAGCCAAAGAAGGAAGCTAAGACAGAGAGGGGTAGGGACAGTGAGTCTAGAGGAAAGTTTTTCTAGGTCCGAAGAGTCAGTAGTAGGAGGGTTGTATTTCCTAGTGGCGCTGCACAGAGGCAGCACATAAGGCTTCAGAGGGAGATTGATTTTGCTAAAGGAGAAAGAAATTCAGTAGTTGTTGGTTCGGAAATTCTCCAGGAGGCCAAGAAAATTTCTCCCAGAGGCAGAGTCAGCCATAACGTCATTTTTCATTGTTAAGCTCCGAGCTTAGCGAGTTGGGATCTGCGCAAGCACTGTGCAAAGGCTATATGATTGGCTAGATTTGTCAATGTTCGGAGCAGGATCAGGCGTGTGTTGAGGTATTTGCCTCACAAATATTTCGGCCAGATTATTTTGCTGTTTGGATTGCCATTCGGGCATCCATAGATTGTACTCAAAATTTCACTCTTGCATAATAATAAAATCCCTTAACTGTTGCATTGGTTTTCCCGCATTGGGTTTTCCGGGGACTTTTGTCCAAAAATAAGTGGGTCAATTTTTATGTGTGTGCTAGCATATTTCTTAGTTTCCAATGCCATTATTTTCAGCTAGACTTGAAATTTTCACATGGTATCAGAGTGTGATTGATCAGATGGGGAAGCTCAAAAGGGAAGACAGAAGAATTCATTGTTTAATGGTAGCAACAAGTCGATTTTTTTTGGGGGTTGCGCAGAGCCTAAACTAGGTAAATTGAATTGCTTGGGGAAGCTCAATTTCTCATTGCAGGTTGGCAAAAAAAATTGACTTGCCAGTTGAGTGATTTCGACAGGCAGAGGTAGCAACAACAACTTAGATTTTCGCTAAGTAGATTCCTTGTTTGGGAGCAGAGGGTTTTGCAGTAGCATAATTAGCATTGGGTGGAAGAGGAATAACACACACAGAGGGAAAATTTCTCTCAGGGGATCTCGACTTTTAAAGATCTAATTTTTCTAGTTACAGATTGATAGTAGTTGTGAGCAGATTTCCTCACTCTAGAAGGGAGTGCATATAGTAGATCTAGTAGCTGAGCAGAGGGAAAGAGGCAATTTTTCGATCAGTTTTAGAGATGGCCACAACAAGGCTTAGAGATCAGGATAGGTTGGAGAGAGCCTCCAACTATGTCATCTAGAAGGTTAGGATGTCCTTCCTTCTAGATGAATATGCCCTGAAAGCCTATGTGGAGAATGTGGTAGCAGTACCCCAGGATGTCGATCAGCTCAAGGAGTACATAAAAAAATGGTGATGGCGAAGCAGATGATTTTGGATGGAGTCTCACATGTGGCAAACAAAGGTACGACCAAGGAGATGTGGGATGCTCTCTTCGAGCTATTTCAGAGTTCCTCCAAGCAGCGGAAGATGTTTCTCCAGGAGAAGTTTAGGAGCATAAGGATGTAGAAGGGAAAAAGCATAAATGGCTTCCTCACCAAGATTTAGGAAGTCTGAGATCAACTAGTAGGTGTTGGGGAGGCACCCCAACACACAAAGCTTGTACGATTGGCACTAAATATTGTCTAAGATGACTGGCAGGTGTTTGTCCAAAGTTTCTTGGGCAGAGACACATTGCCTAAGTGGGACAGGATGTGGTCCATTCTATAACAGGAGGAGTTGACACAGGCTCTAGTAAAGAGTACCATCAGCGACAACAACAACAAGGGCGTGAAGGATGAAAAAGAAGAGGAAAATGTGGCCCTAGCGTCTAAAGGTCCCAATCAAGGGCAAGGGGAAAAGAAGAAGAAGGACCTATCAAAGGTCAAATGCTACAACACGTAGTGTCCTCTCAGGAAGAAGGACAAGCATGAGAAGAATGACCAAGTAGCAACGTTCGTTGAGATCGATAAGTTGTTCTCCAAGCTGGAGGAAGATTTCACTATGTTTGGTGCTATACCTCCAAGAGAGAGGTGGGGCACTATGGAGATATAGTCCTAGAGTTGTAGACCTGGGCAGGATCCTTGAGGTGTCCTCATGAAGCCCACAGTGTTCAGTAGCAGGATGGATTAGTGTCAGAGATGCAGTCAGATTCCAGAGTGACAGTTGTAGACTAGTACCAGTCAGATGATGAGAAGCGCAGTGCAGTGTTGGCAACAGTGCAGAGTCAACAATAATGTAGATTCTTCAGTGGACAATGCAATAGGTAGTAGCAGTCAGGACTCAGGAGACAAATGCATCATATTGAGAACAATTGATTCAATATTTAGGATGCTTCTTAGTTGTAGTCATTGCAGTTGTAACAACAACAAATGAGAGGGAGTTGTATTGTAGATGCAGAGTTGGCAGTAGTATAGCAACCACACAAATGCGACATCAGAGTTGCGTAGTGGTTGGTCGGCAGCGACATTCAGTCACAGTGACCAGACATCAACAACGTGACCAAGTAGCAACGTTCGTTGAGATCGATAAGTTGTTCTCCAAGCTGGAGGAAGATTTCACTATGTTTGGTGCTATACCTCCAAGAGAGAGGTGGGGCACTATGGAGATATAGTCCTAGAGTTGCAGACCTGGGCAGGATCCTTGAGGTGTCCTCATGAAGCCCACAGTATTCAGTAGCAGGATGGATTAGTGTCAGAGATGCAGTCAGATTCCAGAGTGACAGTTGTAGACTAGTACCAGTCAGATGATGAGAAGCGCAGTGCAGTGTTGGCAATAGTGCAGAGTCAACAATAACGCAGATTCTTCAGTGGACAATGCAATAGGTAGTAGCAGTCAGGACTCAGGAGACAAATGCATCATATTGAAAACAATTGATTCAATATTTAGGATACTTCTTAGTTGTAGTCATTGCAGTTGTAACAACAACAAATGAGAGGGAGTTGTATTGTAGATGCAGAGTTGGCAGTAGTATAGCAACCACACAAATGCGACATCAGAGTTGCGTAGTGGTTGGTCGGCAGCGACATTCAGTCACAGTGACCAGACATCAACAACGTGACAGAGGGATGATACAGGAGGAAGATTTCACTATGTTTGGTGCTATACCTCCAAGAGAGAGGTGGGGCACTATGGAGATATAGTCCTAGAGTTGCAGTGGTGCAACACTAGAACACCTTCCTCGCTAAGAGGGAGTGTTAGTTTTTGTAGCATTAGAGGTTTTCTAGTCTCGAAACTCTGTGCAGAGGCTAAAACACAAGAGTTCTCGGTTCTTATAGTGGCAGTGGTGCAACACTAGAACACCTTCCTCGCTAAGAGGGAGTGTTAGTTTTTGTAGCATTAGAGGTTTTCTAGTCTCGAAACTCTGTGCAGAGGCTAAAACACAAGAGTTCTCCATAACTCAGAAATCGTTTTTTGAAATTCCACCTAAAAGTGTCTCAATTAGATTATTAGACTATTTTTTATTATTTCTGAAGTCTAAACTTAGGAAATTTGGTTAATTAATTAGTATTAATTGAGATAAGGTGTGAATCATCTAGAAAATCACATGGATCGACTCCAATATGATCTTAGCCCTTGATTAAGTTTTAATCTTGGTCGTTGTAGGTCCAACAAAAGATTATAAGAAGTCGACGGGTAGATGGAGAACACGCTTGTGACACACACAAATATCGATTTCCTCGGAAAGTTTGATTTTCCAAAGGCAGTATTAGCTGGAAGAGTTTGGGTGAGAGAAGGAAGTAGACACAGAGAGGGGCAAGGACAGTGAGTCCAGAGGAAAGTTTTTCCAGGTCTGGAGAGTCAGCAACAGGAGGTTTGTATTTCCCAATGTAGCTACGCAATGGCAACGCAAAAGGCTTCAGAGGAAGAGAGAAATTTAGTAGTTGTTGGTCCAAAATTTTTCTAGGAGGCCTAGTGAATTTCTCAGCTAGGACATCATTTTTCCTTGCAGTGTCGGGCTTAGCGAGTTGGGGTTTGCGTGTTAGTTTTTAGTAGCATCGGAAGTGATCTAGCCTTGAAAATTGTTGGACAGACTAAGTCACATGAGTTCTAAAGAACCCAAAAACCGTTTGGTGAAATTCCACCCGGATTGTATTTTATTAAAATAATTAATATTTTTAATGGGGTTCCTAAGTCTAAACTTAGGAAAATTAAAATATAAATGAGTATTAATCAAAATATGGATGAGAATAATGTAGAAGGTGGATCAAGTCATGTTTTAATCTTAACCATTGATTAGAGACTTAATTTTCGTTGTTGAAGATTCAACAAGAAAAGTATAAAATGGAGGCTTGGGGTTAATTTGGAAAGACATAGAGAGATTGAGGAAATCGATTTTCTGAGGTGAGAAGTTCTCAGGAGGAAAATCGATTGCGGAGATCTTGCAGTTGAGGGACAGAGATAATCCAGGAGAAGGACTTTTTGGAAAATACATAACGGAGAGGCGGAGAGGCAGCACAACAGTCGGGAGAGATGTCACAGAAAAGCTTCCTGTCACGTAGAATCCAAAACTGCTGGAACAATTGAAACTGCAGGGAGAGCTGATGCAGAGGCATCGCAGTTGTCGAGAGAGCAGACGCAGAAAAGTTGCCTGTCATGCAGAATCCAAAAATGTCGGAACAATCGGGAAGGTTGACGCAAAGGGCGGAGAAGGTGATGCAGGGCTAACAAAGACCCTGAAATGCTAACGTAGGGCCAACGCAGTAATAGCCACGACTAGCCATTCTTGTGCCAGATTAGCCGAAATTTTGTCGGGTGAAGTGAGGTAAAACTCACTCAAATTTTCCGCTAGTATTTTCTCTATAAAGGATTGCTAGATGAGCATCCTAGATTTGTATTCAGATATTTCTCTTGCATAATAATAAACCCTCAGAACTGTTGTATTGATTTTCCCGCATTGGATTTTCCGGGGACTATTGTGTCCAAAAATAAGTGTGTCCTATGTATCTTGTTCTTTGCTCTGTTTTTTGTTTCATTAGATCAAATATTTAATTAGTGTAGGCTACAAAAATAATTTGCTTCAGTATTTAGAAGAATAACTTGATGAATGTAATTTAAAAATCAAGTAGGTGAAGTAGATTTAAATTTGCTGCAATAGGGGTTCCTTCAAGTCTAGGAATTTTCACATGGTATCAGAGCATTGATTTTGGAATAGGAAGAGTAGATCCAGTGCTAAGCAGTGAGGTTGAAAGTTGCACTTGGCAGCAATTTGAATTCCCTAGAAGGGATTGCGTAGTCATTGTCGGGAAGCAGATCCGAGGAAATCTCTCTCTAAGTGAGATGACAGAGGTACGATTTCTAGTTCGTGAGTTTGTAGAGGCAGAGGGAGTGATGCAGAGCCTCAGCGCAGTGCTTGAAGGAAGCAATTTCTGTCGGGGCAGAAATTCGCTGGAAAAGGACGAAGACATGTAGAAGGGGAATTTTCTCCTCAGAGAACTTTCTACCAGAAAGTTCGAATTTCTCATTTCCTGAGCAGCTAAGCAGTGCTAAGCAGTGACTAGAGGAGTCAGTTTGACAGTTGGGTGAGATGGCATCGCGTGGGCTCACAGATCAAGACAGGTTGGAAGGAGCTTCCATCTATGTCATATGGAAGACCAAAATCTTAGTTGTTCTAGAGGAATATGATATCGAGGGCTACGCCAATAGTGTTGTAGCTGTTCCTATTGACAACGATCAAAAGAAGAAGTACAAGGCCGAGCAGGGGTAGCCAAAGAGGCTCATTCTCGATGGAGTTCGAGGTCATGTGGTCTCAGACTTGCAAGGCAAGGATAAAACCCGAGAGATGTGTGAAGCCTTGTCTTCTCTGTATGAAGGCTCTTCTGAACAAAGGAAGATGTATTTGGAGCAGAAGTTATAGCGGACTTTGATGTAGAAAGGAGAAGGGGTGAACCTCTATCTTCAGCATCTTCAGGACACTAGAGACCAACTTGCTGTAGTGGTGCCCACTCCTCAGCCAAACATGATGGTGATGATAGCCCTGAATGGAGTCTCGGATGAATGACAAGTTTTCGTCCAAAGCATATTCGACAGGGAAAAACTACCTTCATGGGAGGAGATGTGGATGGCTCTTCAACAAGAGGAGTTAAGGAGAAACCTAGTGAAGGTCAAACTCAGTGGTAGCAGTGGGAGTGGCACAAAGACGAAGGAGGGGGAGAATGCAACTCTAGCATCGAAAGGATAGCAGAAGCCGAAGAGAAAGAAGGACATTTTGAAGGTGAAATGTTTCAGTTGTGGCGAGATGGGCCACTATGCATCCCAATGTCGTTTGAAGAAAGAGGACAAGGATGAGAAACATGATCCTACGGTTGCTTCAGCAAAGATTGACGAGGATGAGTTTGCCATGAGCGTCCACACATCTCCAAGAGGGAGATGGGGCGATATTGAGTTGGAGGACTACATGTGGGAAGGATCTTCGAGGAGTCCACCTATTGGATCAATTCCTTGCTACGGGAGCCCCAAATTCAGCGGTAGCGAGATGGACTTTTAGTGTTAGATGATGTAGTGGATTATTTGGAGGACAAATGCAGTGGCTTGGGAGTAGAGATTGATCAGCAGAGCAAGGTTGGCAGCAATGTAGTTGGCACAGTGCAGGAGTCAGCAATAGCGCAAAAGATTCAGAGGGTCAGAATCAATAACAGTCAGATTCCAACATTCATTGTATTATGCTGAACACAGTTAAGTTCAACTAATTTTGGATGTTTTTAGTTGCTTCTCTCAGCAATTGAGCTGCAGTACAGATGCAGTTTTAGCGGTGGCAGTGATAGCAGCATAGCAGATGCAACATTTGAAGGGCATTGTAGAACAAATGTAGTAGTGGCAGTGGCAGAGTCATGGGCATCAATACAGTGGCAGCAACAACAAAGTGTTGGTGGCAGCAATAGTGCACAAAGGAGGTGCTTCAGAAACAGAGCAGCATGCAGGTGAACATTGTTGCTAGAGCACTTTCCTCGCTAAGAGGGAGTGTTAGTTTTTGGTAGCATCGAAAGTGCTCTAGCCTTGAAAATTGGTGGAGAGGCTAAGGCACATGAGTTTTAAAGAACCCAAAAGTTGTTTGGTGAAATTCAACCCTGAGTATTTTATTAAAATAATAAATATTTTTAATAGGGTTCCTAAGTCTAAACTTAGGGGTATTAATCAAAATATGGGTGAGAATGATCTAGAAGGTGGATCAAGTCATGTTTTAATATTAACCATTGATTAGAGACTTAATCTTGGCCGTTGAAGACTCAACAAGAAAAGTATAAAATGGAGGCTTGGGGTTCATTTGGAAACACACACGGAGAGATTGAGGAAATCGATTTTCTGAGGTAAGAAGTTCTCAAGAGTAAAATCGATTGGAGACATCTTGCAGCTAAGGGGTAGAGATAATTTGAGAGAAGGACTTTCCGAAAAATATAGAATAGAGAGGCGGAGAGAGTTTGCAGAGAGGCAGCAGTAGCTGTGAGAGTTGATGCAAAAAAGTTGCCTGTCACGCAGAATCTAGAATTGTTGGAACAATCGAAATTGTTGGGAACAACTGGAACAGCCGGGTGAGCTAACGTAGAGGCAACATGGTAGCCGGGAGAGCTGACGCAGAAAAGTTGCCTGTCACACAGAATCCAGAACTGCTGGAACAACGGGAATTGTCGGAACAATTGGGAGAGCTGACGTAGAGGGCAAACAAGTTGACGTAGGGCTGATGCACAGTGTAGTAGTCAACAACAACGCAGAAGATTCAGAGGGTTAGAATTAGCAACAGTCAGATTCCAACATTCATTGTATTATGCTGAACACAGTTAAGTTCAGCTAATTTTGGATGTTTTTTAGTTGCTTCTCTCAGCAATTGAGTTGCAGTATGGATGCAGTGTTAGCAGTGGCAGTGCTAGCAGCATACCAGACGCAGCGTTTGAAAGGGAGCTATAGAGCAGATGCAACAGTGGTAGTGGCAGCGTCATGGGCATTAGTAAAGTAGTAGCAGCAACACAGTGTTGGTGGTAGGAACAGTGCAGAAAGCAGGTGCTTAAGAAATAGAACAGCATGCAGGTGGACATTGTTGCTAGAGCACTTTCCTCACTAAGAGGGATTGTTAGTTCTTAGTAGCATCGCAAGTGCTCTAGCCTTGAAAATTGGTGGAGAGGCTAAGGTACGTGAGTTCTAAAGAACCCAAAAACCGTTTGGAGAAATTCCACCTAGATTGTATTTTATTAAAAGAATAAATATTTTTAATGGGATTACTAAGTCTAAACTTAGGAAAATTAAAATATTAAGAGTATTAATCAAAATATGGGTGATAATGATCTGGAAGGCAGATCAAGTCATGTTTTAATCTTAGCCATTGATTAGAGACTTAATCTCGACCGTTGAAGACTCAACAGTGAAAGTATAAAATGGAGGCTTGGGGTTCATTTGGAAACACACACAAAGAGATCGAGGAAATCGGTTTTCTGAGATGAGAAGTTCTCAGGAGGAAAATCGATTAGGGAGATCTTGTAACTAAGGTAGCACAGTCGCCAGGGAGCTGTGGAGCAGATGCAACAGTGGTAGTGGCAGCGTCATGGGCATTAGTAAAGCAGTAGCAGCAACACAGTGTTGGTGGTAGGAATAGTGCAGAAAGCAGGTGCTTAAGAAATAGAGCACCATGTAGGTGGACGTTGTTGCTAGAGCACTTTCCTCACTAAGAGGGATTGTTAGTTCTTGGTAGCATCGGAAGTGCTCTAGCCTTGAAAATTGGTGGAGAGGCTAAGGTACGTGAGTTCTAAAGAACCCAAAAACCGTTTGGAGAAATTCCACCTAGATTGTATTTTATTAAAAGAATAAATATTTTTAATGGGATTACTAAGTCTAAACTTAGGAAAATTAAAATATTAAGAGTATTAATCAAAATATGGGTGATAATGATCTGGAAGGCAGATCAAGTCATGTTTTAATCTTAGCCATTGATTAGAGACTTAATCTCGACCGTTGAAGACTCAACAGTGAAAGTATAAAATGGAGGCTTGGGGTTCATTTGAAAACACACACAAAGAGATCGAGGAAAACGATTTTCTGAGATGAGAAGTTCTCAAGAGGAAAATCGATTAGGGAGATCTTGTAACTAAGGGGCAGAGAGAATTCAGGAGAAGGACTTTCCGAAAAATATAGAACAGAGAGGCAGAGAGAGTTTGCAGAGAGGTAGCACAGTCGCCAGGAGAGCTGACGCAGAAAAGCTGCCTGTCACGCAGGATCAGAGCTGTCGGAACAACCAAAATTGTCGGGAAATATCGGAACAACCCGATGAGTTGACGCAGAGGCAACATAGTAGCTGGGAGAGTTGACGCAGAAAAGCTGCTTGCCATGCAAAATCCAGAACTGTCAGAACTGTCGGGAACTGTTGGAACTGCCGAGAGAGCTGACACAGAGGGCAGAGAAGTTGACGTAGAGCTTAAAAGGCTAGTGCAGGGCCTGCGTAGAAATAGCTGGGGTTAGTCAGTCTTGTGCCGGATCAGCCAGAATTTTGTCGGGTGAAATGAGGTAAAAATTACTCATTTTACGCCAATATTTTCTCTATAAAGGATTTTGCTAGATGAACATCCTAGATTTGTATTCAAATATTTCTCTTGCATAATAATAAACCTTCATAACTGTTGCATTGGTTTTCCCGCATTGGGTTTTTCCGGGGACTATTGTGTCCAAAAATAAGTGTGTCCTATGTATCTTGTTCTTTGCTTTGTTTTCTGTTTCATGAGAGCAAATATTTAATTAGTGTAGGTTGCAGAAATAATTTGCTTCAGTATTCAGAAGAATAACTTTATGAATGTAATTTAAAAATCAAGTAGGTGAAGTAGATTCAGATTTGCTACAGTAGGGGTTCCTTTGAGTCTAGGAATTTTCACATTGCGCAAAGGTTGTACAACTGGCCAGATTTGTTAGTTGTCAGAGTAGGATCAGGCGTGGTGTTGAAGTATTTGCCTCACAAATATTTCGGCGAGATTATTTTGCTATTTGGATTGCCAGTTGGGCATCCATAGATTGTACTCAAAATTTCACTGCTACATAATAGTAAAAACCCTCAGTTGCTACACCATTTTTCCCGCATTGGGTTTTAACAGGGACTTAATGTGTGTGCTAGCATATTTCTCAGTTTCTAGCGCTATTATTTTCAGTTTTATACATGAAGGTTGCAGTGTGATTTATTCGATAGTTGTTGTAGCAAATAAATTGTTAATTAATTTACAATTAGAAGAATTAATTCCAGTTGATACAATAGGATTTCAGACTGGAAATTTTCACATTAAGCATGTGTTGCTTATGTATTGATGTATCATCAAATCGAGCTATAGAGGATGTATTTTGTTTGTCTACCATCAAGAAATAATGTCAAATATATGTAAACGCTAAGTCATATGACATGAGGACTTGGGAGCCGAAGGACATGAAAAGGAGTATTCGACACAGGACACCTCATCCCCAGAAACAAGATATGATACACATTTTATATCCATCTATTGATATTCAAAAAAATTAACTATATTTAAAAAAATAACAAATTACAAATGCAAATAAAGGTCCATTTTTTTAATAGAACGTTTAGAAAACACTTGCAATCTCTTCAAATCTTGATTTTATTTTTCACTTGCACAATGAGAGACTGTAAGAGCTCTTTCTGTGTAGCTGAAAGTGAGAAAATAGTAATGAAAAAAAGTTTTAGGGCATTTAGGGCATGTGTCTGACATGTGTCTTGTTTTAGGACGTGTGCCAACATGTGTTTAACACAGGATATGGACACGATAGGCTTAGGGGTTATGTCTTGTTAGACATAATTATGAACAGATGGAGTCATAGATACAAAGGCTTATGGATAGATGCACTCCCATCTATTGGAATTTCTATGTTTGACATGTTAGAAAGCCTTCATGCACTTTACTGATTTATTTCTACCTACTTGTTCTGTTAATTAACAAGTTATTTACCATATAAATACTGGAAATAATATACAAGTACATGCTCAACACATTACAGATCATCAACTGAAGGAAATAGAAACAAGCACACAAGTGACATCGTTATTTCTGGACTAATGTCCCCGGAAAAACCCAATGTTGAAAAACCGGTGCAACTATTTGAGGGTTTTATTACTAAGCAACTCTTTTCTAAGTACACTGGGTGCCAAATTGGCTAACCCGACAGAGATAAAAAATCTGGAAGCAATACCTCTCTTTGGAAACAGGTTTTTAGAAAGCCTGCTCCACAAAATCCCTCTCTAGCACAATTTGAAGCTTAGTGTCAGCCCCACTGGCCTTTGCGTCAACCTGAATGAAGCGAACAATGTTCCTTCTACAAATTAATTACTCCAAAAGACTTGGAATATAAAATTATACATTGAGGATATAAATATTATATTAAATATATGAATAAAAATAAGAATGATTTACAACGAGAACGAGAAGCTTGCTTATATATCAAGCAAGTGTCTCTTCATGAAGAGTCGTGTCCTATTATACATGTCTCTTGAACCTAATTACTAGCTTAACTAACTATTATTTATGATTATTATCTTTTTACGTTATATTTATATTATTTATATATTTTATTCGTTACATTGCCTCCTTTCTCAAAAAGCTTTGTTCTCAAAGCTTGTCGATGAAAAAAGGCTTGATCTCTTTTTCGGCTTCGAACGTCTTTCTCTCTCGGAATAATCATCCTCGTCGATACAAGTTCATATGATCTTCTTAGTGACAAACAAAATTGTCGCACTGAGAAGGGATCAGACCATCTGAGATTAATCTTCTGTATAGTATTTTGATCGCTGGAATTTTGTAACGACTTGTTAGCATAAGACTAGATTGAGATTACATCACTATTATCCGAAACATCAATTTGTTGTTTCGATTATGACTGGTTCAAATATGTAGCATGGTTGATTCGTTTGTTCTCATGATTCGGATGCCGATATAGAACTTTTTTGGTTTGATTCTCCTTACTAGGCATGTGCCAATTTTTATATGGCAAAGATGTTGTTGAGATGGTTATGGAACATTCACTTGGGATGTTCATTGTCTGATCTGCAACATCTATGTGTTTCGTTTCTTCAACTGACTTGTCTTCTTGAGTTGTCATATTCACTGGATCGGTATTTGTTGTTTTGTCATCAACTTGAATTCCTACATTTGATACTTCTTTCTCGATAAATTGTTGTACCTTGTTTTCTAATGACTTCTTATCCTTCTTAAGTTTCTTAATTTGCGTCAATAATTTTTCACTATGGTTTTTAAGTCGAGAAACTTCTTCTTTTTTGTCAATAGTGATTTTGTCAATTTCATTTTGTATATTTTGTAATACTTTTTTACCTTCTTGAGAAATTACTTTTGAAATATCCGATATATCTTCTGGCGTTACTGAATTAGGTTTCTGTGTAACATCTTGGAGTGTTATTTTCTTCTTCTTGTAAGAAAATGTTAAAAAAAAATTCTTAGTATTTAGAATAAAGGAACCCAGAGTTCTCATCCATGGTGATCCCAAAACAATGTCACTATCATTAAAAGATAAGGTTTGCACGGTGAATTGTGAGGTAAAAGTATAATCTCCAATATATAGGTGTAGATTGCTTATATCATATTGTTTGCCAAAAATATTTGTTTCAACTATATTTGATTCAGGAATCACTAATTGATTAGCACATTTAGGACTAACATAATTACTTCTTTTAGTAGGACTGATAGAGATTATGATGTCTCTTCGTGCGAGTGATCCTTTGATTTTAAATAGTGTGTAAACAAATGTACTATGGGTTTCGGGAAACCTTTCATTACTAGTCTCCATTTTTTCCTCTATGTTTTTACGTAAACAATATGTCAACTGGAGCTATTTTTATTTTAAAATATCACTTATTTCTTCTATATATTTTTTTCAAATATTCTCCTTTAATGTGGATTGTTAAAACTTGAATACCCTTTTATTAAAAAAATACTCCTTTATTTTGTTCCTCTATATATGTATGTATTTCTTTATATTAAGACCCTTTTTCAAAATAACTTTATTATCTTATAATAATAATAGTTTCACTTCTTTTTTTAAATAATAAATTGGTCCCTTTTTTTATGTACTTAATTATTCCCTTGATAAACAATATGTCAACTGGAGCTATTTTTATTATAAAATATCACTTATTTCTTCTATATATATTTTTCAAATATTCTCCTTTAATGTAGATTGTTAAAACTTGAATACCCTTTTATTAAAAAAATACTCCTTTATTTTGTTGCCCTCTATATATGTATGTATTTCTTTATATTAAGACCCTTTTTCAAAATAACTTTATTATCTTATAATAATAATAGTTTCACTTCTTTTTTTAAATAATAAATTGGTCCCTTTTTTTATATACTTAATTACTCCCTTGATAACTTTTAATGTCACTCCACTTTAATATAAAAGTCACGTCTTTTCATATGACATATGACACGGTCGTGATGTTAAAATACCATGGGCTATTACCATGGGTTGTTTATAAAACCTCGTGTAAATGTTAAAATACCATGGCCTATTACCATGGGTTGTTTTTAAAACCTCGTGTAAAAAGTAATATTTACCTTTCACGTAAGAGTTTTTGTATCCCTGTTTTTTCTTTAACTTTTAAAA
>APFE031686107.1:19250-41035 GCA_000404065.3 Pinus taeda
TTTCAAATATTCTCCTTTAATGTGGATTGTTAAAACTTGAATACCCTTTTATTAAAAAAATACTCCTTTATTTTGTTCCTCTATATATGTATGTATTTCTTTATATTAAGACCCTTTTTCAAAATAACTTTATTATCTTATAATAATAATAGTTTCACTTCTTTTTTTAAATAATAAATTGGTCCCTTTTTTTATGTACTTAATTATTCCCTTGATAAACAATATGTCAACTGGAGCTATTTTTATTATAAAATATCACTTATTTCTTCTATATATATTTTTCAAATATTCTACTTTAATGTGGATTGTTAAAAATTGGATACCCTTTTATTAAACTTGAATACCCTTTTATTAAAAAAATACTCCTTTATTTTGTTGCCCTCTATATATGTATGTATTTCTTTATATTAAGACCCTTTTTCAAAATAACTTTATTATCTTATAATAATAATAGTTTCACTTCTTTTTTTAAATAATAAATTGGTCCCTTTTTTTATATACTTAATTACTCGCTTGATAACTTTTAATGTCACTCCACTTTAATATAAAAGTCACGTCTTTTCATAGTTTCACTTCTTTTTTTAAATAATAAATTGGTCCCTTTTTTTATATACTTAATTACTCCCTTGATAACTTTTAATGTCACTCCACTTTAATATAAAAGTCACGTCTTTTCATATGACATATGACACGGTCGTGATGTTAAAATACCATGGGCTATTACCATGGGTTGTTTATAAAACCTCGTGTAAATGTTAAAATACCATGGCCTATTACCATGGGTTGTTTTTAAAACCTCGTGTAAAAAGTAATATTTACCTTTCACGTAAGAGTTTTTGTATCCCTGTTTTTTCTTTAACTTTTAAAATACCATGGGTTGTTTTTAAAACCACGGGCTTCTTCACTTAAAAAGCTTTAAATATACTTGGTACGAGATTTTGTATCCGTTTTGTTTTTTCTTTTACTTTTTTTTCTTTTTTTTTTTAAATTTTATTTACTTATATTTTTTTTGGTTATTTTTTAATTTTTAATTTTTTTATTTGTTTATGGCCAAAGGCTTAAAAAACGGAGAAAATGAGAACTCCCAAATTTTGAGCAAAATGATTCAATTGTACGGCAACGCAGTTGACGAATTTCGATAGCCAAGGACCTGGATCGGAGAACGAGCTTTGTGCAAACCTAGAGGACCCAACTGCTCCGATACCAAATGAAACGAACAATGTTCCTTCTACAAATTAATTACTCCAAAAGACTTGGAATATGAAATTATCCATTGAGGATATAAATATTATATTAAATACATGAATAAGAATAAGAATGATTTACAATGAGAACGAGAGGCTTGCTTATATATCAAGCAACTGTCTCTTCATGAAGAGTCATGTCCTATTAGACATGCCTCTTCAACCTAATTACTGCCTTAACTAACTATTATTTATGATTATTATCTTTTACATTATATTTATATTATTTATATATTTTATTCGTTACACTGAAACCCGTCAGCCTACCGAGGCTCTGCGTAACCTCTTTGGCTCTCTGCGTCACTCCTGCAACCTCTGCATGGATGATGCAGGCCCTTCTGGCTTTGCACAGTCTCTGCTGCCTCTGCGTGGCTCCCTCTGGCTTTGCGTCTGCCTCTTTCTGCTTCTGTGATGGTCTCTCGGCACTATCCCTGCCTCTCTGCCTTGTACTCACTGCCCCTCGCTGCAACTGATCACTAATTCTATCTCTCTTAGAAAACCCTGCTCTAGAGAATAGAATGACTAATCACTCTGGTGTGTTTTCCAAATGACCCTCAAACCTCCTCTTATACTTTTCTCGTTGACACATCAACAACAGAGATTAAGTCCCTAATCGATAGCTAAGATTAGATTTGGCTTGATCCATGTCTTTTGGACCATTCTAAGACAGTTTTATATTAATTCACATTAATATTTTAATTTCCCTAAGTTTAGACTTAGGGACTCCATTAAAAATATCAATTATTTTAATATCTCCCAAACTGTTTAGAATCTGCCCAAATCCTTTTTGGGTATTGGAGATCTCATGTGCCCTAACCTCTCCACCAAGTTTCGTGGCTAGAGCACATCCTACCCCAAATCAACACCATCTCTATCACCTGACTTAAAAATCACCACCTACCTGTGTAAAACACAGATCCTCTTTGCCCTCAACTTGGTTAATTGATTTGTAGACTAATAGTGTATATGATATACTATTTACTTGAAGCACCTAAAATAGTGGTTGCACCAAGAACATACTATTATACATAAAAGCTAATATTTAAGTTCACTTGTTGCCATCTTTGGGATCAATTGTAAATCATCATATGATTCTTTGAATTGAATTGAGATCATGGAGTGATATTCAACTTATCTTGTTTAATTTTTCTTGTCTTCAAGTTGAGTCTGTTTTGACAATCTGTGTGTCCTTTGTCTGTTCTTGAGGGTGCTATCCTATTGAATAGGATTTGCTTTATGGAGAGAAATGAATTCTTGTTTTGCAGTAAGAACTATATTTATGTAGTGGTGATTGTATTTTAATCAAGCATTTGCATTTGGTCTGGCAGTTCCTATTCCGGTTATCGCATCATTCAAGAAAGTGAAGAGTCTTGTTAGTAACTATGCATTGGTCACAGCGGCGCTGAGAACGTCTTCACAACTAGTAGGTTTTTGAGCCAAAAGAGCTTAGCAATTTTAGCGAGAGCATTTGAGACATTTTCTGGGTTGCATTTAATAATTATTCTTTGTTGTTCTGTCAGGTTGTAAGTGAAGATGGGAAGAAAGTGAGAAGAGTGTCACCAATGTCAGATGCAGAAATCGAAGAATTGCAAGTAATCATTCTTTATATTATTGTTTTCAATGATAATTATCAATATGGACCTGCTTTTTTATGTTTCTTTCACATTGTGTGAATGCACCATAGTAACCACTCTTCCAATTTGCAGTCCCGTACAGTTGTTGCAGAAAATCTGCCAGAAGACCATACTAATGAAAACATCGAGAAAATATTTGCTGCTGTTGGCAAGTATGTAATTGATGCCAGTTTATGTTTATATGAATTTCTGATGATTCCATCAATGTGGAGGTTGTGTGAGTATTATATGTATGGATTTTGAATAATATCTCTGCCATACAGTGTGAAGACTGTGCGTATTTGCCATCCTCAGGCAGCTAATGGTTCGGGCCTGTCAGGTTCAAGGTATCCAAGGACTGACATGCTTGTCAGTAACAAGGTAAATGAAGTACTGAAGTACACTTCATTTATTAATTGCAGTATCAAATTAACAACGTTCACATTTATTTCTAATTGCCATAGTGAATTAGCCTTTTCACGTGTCTTGAAAATCTAGGAGCAAGTTAAGGTTCATAGGCTTTCTGTCAATAACATTCTCTGAAGTACTATGATATGTCAGTCGTAGATTTTCAGTGTAGGGTTCAGGAAAAGGAAGGTGATAGAAATGGTGCATATATTATTGCTTCTGTAGCTCGGATGTATCTGTGATTTTCCTGACTTTAGTTTATGGTGCTTGTAGCTGCATGCTCTTGTGGAGTATGAGACAGTTGAACAGGCTGAAAAAGCTGTAAGTTATAGTGAACATATACAATCTACTCAGTTCTACTGAATATTGTATAGGATGAGAAAACTTTACTGTTTGTCCCTCATCATCTTTCTTTTTATTTTATTATATTGGTAATCTGAGCAGGTTGCAGAACTGAATGATGAGAGAAACTGGAGGAGTGGTCTTCGAGTGCGATTGTTACTTCGACGAGTGGTATGTTATATTTTATAGCATGTTGAATTTAGTCTTGATTCTTTAGTAGCTTTTGCTTTGAAAATTTAATGTGCCATGGAAACGATATAGTCTCCCTAATGACAAAAAGCAAATGGACATCCAACTTTCAGAGCAAGTCCGTTCATCAGACTAAAGTACGAAAAGCAGCAACTGAAAATATTGATAGCAATGGTGAAGAAGAGGAGGTATCCACACCCGAAGCAGTTAATGACAAACAATTCGAAGATTCTCCACACCAATCTGAACGTCATGAGTTTATGGTGTGTAATTTTTCTCTTCATCATGTTTTGCATTGTAGAAGTTAAGATTGGATGTCCATAGTATTCTAGTTGAATTTCTGTCTTACAGGGTGATGAACAGCACTCTTCTGAAGGAGGAAGAAGAGGCAGAGGGCGAGGATGGGGAAGAGGTCGTGGCCGTGTTCAACTTAGTGTTGGGCGTAGTCATCCAGTTGGCCCACCACAATGCTCTAGTTCCTCTATCATTGAAGTCCAAGGGAAGCAACCGCCAGGACCTAGAATGCCAGATGGGACACGGGGCTTCACCATGGGTCGTGGAAAACCATTTGCTAGTGCAGCAGTTTAGGAATATGGTTTAATTAACTGGAACTCTTTTGGCCTTTGAACTTCATGTTTTGGGGATTGTAATCTAGAATACATGTTGGACTCTAACAAAGGTCTTGTAATGAGTTTGTTTGCCTTACAGAGGTTGTCTTTTGATTTGTGTTATATAGGTTAAGGACACTGACAAGATGTTGATAGAAAATTTTTATGGGTCTATCAATCATATATAAAGAAGGTCCACTTATAAAAAGGAGATCGGTGTTATCATTATGGATATCTGTACAAATGTAATTGTCTTCATCTCCTTTACATGAAAAGGACGAATCAAGACAGATGCAGTACACAAGTCAGAAGGGTTTAGATTTGTTTCATTTTATATAATGTAAAATATTTCCCAGTAAAATATTGAGTGAGGTGTTTCATTTTGTGTCTTGCTGAATTCTGGAGCTTCATAGAACTCATTTGTAGGCAATATAAAAAAACATACTATAACTGTATGTGGCTATGATTTTTGTATGCCATTCAAACTGTTTACGTTTCATTACTATGACTGTATGGCTTTGATGATCTCCCAGAAATACTTAGTGTAAATTTTATCACATTGTAACCATTTGTTAGAGGGGGCACTAATTCAAGAAGAAAGCAACAATAATTTTCCCACAAAATGATTAACTTGAGTAATTTTTTATTTTTATTTTTTCAAAATATCTCCTTTTCTGCTATCCGATCATTGGTTACCCTGCCCCTGGCATGAGTTCCATTCACGGATTTCAAATTAATGAGACTGAGTGGAAGTCCCAGGAAAATTTGACTGATAGTTGCCCCACAAACATGGCACCTAAGCTGATGGAAGTCGTGGTCACTGTTGTGTTGCCCATTTGTATTTTATTAACACATAATGTACAAGTTCTCATGACAATTTTTAGCTTTCATGCATAACTAATACTGTTTCCTTGTTTTTTGGCCATGATTTTTTCCCATTTGTCCCCATGATGTGGTCATGCACATCCTTTTCCGTCTCTTCTTCTGGTCATTTGAATTTAAAGTAAATTTGCACTGGCTCTTGCTGCCCTTCTGTATCTCTCAACATCTATGTACAATAAAATTTCTTTACTTTTTTGCATTTTTTATTCGACTTTTCCCCTTTGTGCATGATGTGGTTTCAACGTTGACATTCTTTCTGTTTTTACCTCTCCTCTGAAACAGCAGTGAATGTCTATGTGAATCTGCATAATTGATACATAGCGCTGATATTTTGTGTCACGTAAGATGTGGAACTTACATTTTCTTGTCAACAAATGAGCCCGATGCTTTTGTAAAGACACTGACTTGTCATTGTTCTTGTGCCACTACCACTGTTCAAGAAATCGAAGAAATGATTGTTGAGCATTTTGCAAATGATGCCGAGGGCGCATTGTAATAGTAACATTTGTTGAGGGCACTTTTATCGTAGTAACGTTTGTTGATTCACCCATTTTCCCAGAGTAGGGCCCCTGTTATATTTTTCTTGTGACTTAGTTGCTTTTTCCCAACAATGTAATTTTTCTTCTTGGTTGCACAGTATTTTTTTTTTTCTTCCTACTAAACTACTGTTGCACTGAGTCAAAACATATAAAATGAGCACTGTTGTCTATCTTGGTAGCATTCATTTGTTACCGTGCATCTTTTACTTGTTTATTCTCAACTGGTATTACCTTGTGGAGGAATTGCACTAGATTTATTTGGTGCAATTTTGCATAAATTAGTTCATGCAAAAGAAGAATGTCTGGTTCTAGTTTGAAGATGACTGCCATATTGTAATTTCATGGTGATAGAAGATTGGGGGCTACAGAAAATAATATAGTATATACTGAAGCTCTAGGGGACAATCATTAGATTGTTGGAAAACTTTCTTGGGGCTCCTTGCACTTCTTTACATTTCATGAATGGGTGTTTAGCGTAAATGCTGTTGGCATACATGTGCTCCTAACTTAGAGGGAGTTGGGACTCTACTAGACTTGAACCGAAGACCTCTAAATGGTCTTTGCCTTAAAACTAGTTGATTCAAACTGATTGACCAAACCTGCTTCGCTTATTTTGTACACATCTTTTGTGTATTTCATTCCGTATTAAAATAATTACTCAGATTTTTTTTTTTTTGTGTGCCTATCTTATTTGCTATCAAACTCTTGATTTGCCATGTGTAAACCATTGAATATGGATCTATCAGAGTAGCATAATTAGCCTTAGCCTTTTCAACAGATTGAAGAAGGTAGATGCACTTATATCCCTTCTTTGTATGTCATGCATACTCTAGCTCCCATTGGTCCCATAATGATCTCTTGTATTTCCTTGTGGATCAGGTCAATCAGAGTTTTGAGAGCGCTTAAAGCACTCCCCCTAAATAAGTCATCCATGGGAGTGATCTAAATGCCATTCTGTTACCATCAATGTATCATAAGATGCATGTGAAGCATAGGAAATATAGGTCATCCATGGGAGTGATCTAAATGCTATTCTATTACCATCAATGTATCATAAGATGCATGTGAAGCATAGGAAATCTTTGAAAGTATGTGGATTTTTTCAAGAGAGCTTTTAGAGTAGTCCAATTTTAATTTAAAAAACATCATACAAAACGATTAAAAATAACCATACAGAATGTGAATTGTGAAAGATGAAATGAAACAAAAAATTACGAGCCTTCGAATAGTTAATCATTCATCACATTACTATGGCTCACTAAGAACCAAATAAGTTAAAACAAATTGTTTTTTAATATAATTCCTATATTTGTTAGTAGAAGAAAATATGGTTGTAGTGTATGGTTTGCTGGCCGAAAACATATCATATGAAGGGAATCATATTACTTCATTTCATCACATATAAAACCATTAGTTTCAAAAAATTACGAGCCTTTGAATAGTTAATCATCACATTACTATGGCTCACTAAGAACCAAACAAGATAAAACAATTTGTTTTTTAATATAATTCCTATATTTGTTAGTAGAACATATGGTTGTAGTGTGTGTGGTTTATTGGCCGACAACATATCACATGAAGGGAATCCTATTACTTCATTTCATCACATATAAAACCATTAGTTACAAAACATTGAAGGGGGCTTAATATTATGATTTGATAGAGGTTTTTCACAATTTGTTATCAACCCATGTGACTAAGGCTAGAAATGATCATCATATAATTTGGCATCTATTTTGGTACTTTTGGGTGAAAAAAATGGAGTCATCGACTTGTGGCTACCTATTGATATTGTTCTTCACTTTGAGCATTTCCAAAGATGTAAAATTCACCTTAGTTAAAGTTAATATTTGGAAGTGATGCTTCCCACAAGTTGACCTATCAAGTGGATGCTATGTGAGCTTCCATTATGCATAAATGTGGAGCTAATCATGTGCAATTTTTTTAAGAATATTCTAGAGTGTCCAAAACCTCAATATGGATTGGGGTGAGGCTTGCAAATGCCTAAAGCTAACTCTGGACAATTATTAAACTATGTAGGGGCTCAATTCTAATTGTATTGAGTTTTTTTCCATAGGAGAGTGAAATATTGAGGAAGATCAAAGGAAGGAGACCCTTTAGTAGCCATATTGGCCACAATGTCCATGGCATCTTCATAGTGAGTGCCCATTCACATATCTTAATCAAGAAGAAAACAAAATGGCATATGCCTCACCTCTTCTAGTTGACTCTTTCCCGTATTAGGTTTTCCCAAAGTACATATTTTGTTCACTGTGTGGATGGTGTGTCATTGCTTGCTTTTTCATTTTAGGGTATTGACATATTTTGTGTTAAAGCTATTAGTATTAAGTCTGCAACCTTTGGTAGTAAAAGGTTGTAGAATATTATAAGGTTTATTTTAATGAATTATTCCAATGGAATATCTACAACAATTTATAGATCGTATTTGTGTGAAGTTGCATGATCCAGTAATTGGTGTTTATGTATGAAAATACTATGCATGGAAAAAGAATATAGTTACACTCCACAAGAAGAGTATAACAGCTTGGAAGAGATCTTTTTGAATCTAGAAGCACAAGTCACACTAACATATTTAGCAACATGGCCAATCTCATGGTGACTTTAAAGAGCAAGCTTGAACCTTTTGATTCACTCAATCATTGTATTTGCAATAAATTTGAAGATAATGAAGATCTAGAAAGCAGGTCTAGAAAAACATACAAAGAAAGAGAGACAAAGTTCAAATGCTATCACTTCTCAATTTCTATTTAAAGTGGAAGTGAATGTGGATATGAAACATTATCAAGGTGAGATTGATGCTTTTAAGTTGAAAGATTGTTTGCAAAGTTAGAATTTTATTTCAATGTTGTCAACATGTGGCAGTTTTAACTTAATCATTGTATTTGCAATAAATTTGAAGATAATGAAGATCCAGTAAATAGGTCTTGAAAAGGATCCAGAGAAAGATCTAAATGCCATCACTTCTTCTCAACTTTTATTTAAAGTGAGTGAAAGTGGATATGAAACACTATCAAGGTGAGATTGACACTTAAGTTGAATCAATGTTTGCAAAGTTAAATTTTATTTCAATGTCGATAATGTAGTTGAAGAGGTAAAGTTTCATTGGCTTGAACTTTGTTTTACTATCCATAATATAATAGAAAATCCAAATACTTCATTTGTGTGAGGACCATAGCCAAACTTGGTGGGAAATTCACACATAAATACACTTAAACAAGATGAACCTCAACTAAGTGGGAGGTGTTTAAAACCCCTCGTTAATTATCAATTCCACCCTATCGAGTATGAAGACCAATGGAGACCAATGGATCCACTGACATTACTTCCAATAAAAGTAAGGGTAGAGTGTGCAAGAGTACGCCGTTAAAGTGAATAAAAATGACCATTATGTTGGATATTTTTCTCTAAGAACCCATATTTGTTGTTCAAGCTTTTGGGTGATCTACATAGTCGTTTATGAAGGCAAGTGATGCTCTTTAAACCTAGGATAATTCATGAGCCTTGTGCACAAGAACAATATCTGAAGACTATGTGTAAGGATAAAATAAAACCAAGTGGTTCGAAGCAAAATGACCACCAAGATGCTTTTGAGGAGGGCAAGAAGTAGAAACATAAGAAAAAGAAGACAACATCCATTCCGCATAAGTGCAAGGATTCAAACAACCATTGTAACCATTATATTATTGGAAATCGCAGTAAAGTTAAGTGTTGGAAGTTATATCCAAAGTTGAATCCAAAGAACTACAAGAATTTTGCCAAGAAGAAGAATATGTTAGCCATGGATTTAAGCAACCAAGTAGTGAGCTACTTAGATGTAGGATGAAATATTGTTGCATGATAATATAGAAGGAGGTGAATCTAAGCAACCTCCATCCCAAGGAAGAGGAGATGATGAAACTATTCCAGATCAAAACCTAAGTCAAAAAGACAAAGGTGGATGCTCTACTTGATTCTAGTTCACAAGCCAACCTCATAGTAGAATATCTAGTCAATAAACTTGGATTGGACGTTCATGACCATCCTTACCTTACCCTATTAGAATGGGTAAATAAAGATGGAGAGCTCAAGGTCATGATGCAATGTAAGATTAAATTTGTTATTTAAGTGTAATTATATTGATGAAGTGGAGGTAGATGGGGTACTATTTAATGTGTGTGGTGTAGTGTTTGGAATCACGCATATGTATTTGAGGGATGCAATCTTCATTAGTACCACCTAAGATCTCTTTGTTAAGTGTAACCAATCTAAGAAATTGATTAGTTATAGTAGGAAATTTGCATTACTCATTTTAAGAGATAATCAATTATGGGACTGATAGGTAAGAGTAAAAGCATCCTCAAAGAGAAGCACTACACAACAACAACAAAAAGTTGGAGGAGCTTTAGAAACATACATAGAAGTGCTCCATGACCCTAAAGAGCTACCACCTAAGAGGGAAATGGAGTGTTGAAATATGTGTAACTAGGTTCAGTCTTCATAAGTATGAAATGTTTTTTTGATTCTTGTGAAATATGAAATGAAAGAAAATTATTATTATTATTTTTGGAGCATGGTTTTCACGTTCAAGGTCTTTTATTTTATAGGTCAAGCACCCATTAAGTGCTTCTAGGGTTTATCCAAGGTCAAGAATTCAAAAGAGTCATTGTCATAAGTTGAAGACCCCATTGGGCACTTTGTAACTTGTAAATAAAATTATTTGTCTTTAAAAGTGTTGGAATACCCTCCAAGATCAAGTCAGCCTAAAGGAAGAGTTGCGTCCACCTTTGAAGAAGCCCAATGGACATATTAAGAAGTCCAAGAGTCATGAGAGTAGTCCAAGAGCCATGAGGATATGAAAGCTCATTCCTCTTGTTATAAATGCAACTTCATAACTCAAGCAAGGGGATTTTGGAGGTTTCAGCTTTCAAGAGCTAGTCTTGGCTTTTCTACATGGCATAGGAGTCTAGAAGACTACCCTTTGGAGAAGCAAGAAGTGACTTAATGTTCCACTATTGGAACTAGTTTCTCATCATTGCAAATGCGTACTTAGATATTTCAATTTATTATTAAAGCTCGATGAGCCAACACATTTTCATGCATGTATTGTGAATTCCTTAGGACTATTATTTGGATGTTTTCTATATATGTCTCATTCTCATGTACTAAGGAAATTGAACTATTTCAATGGCCTTTGTACTTATCTTGTTGAAGATGTGTTGTATGTGGTTTAATGAACGTTGTGTCTAAGTGAACTATTTCGTAGATAACTAACAAATATTTTTTTCCTCGTCTATTTCTCTTAGGTTATTACTGTTGATTCCTTCTAGAGGATCATTTTTTCCTCTCCCCCCACCCACCCTTGTGAAATTCTCCTTTTACACATTACAATCAATGTTTCACAATGTCAACTTGCTTGTTCAAGGGTTATGTATATAGTATCTTATTTTATTCATTGAAAGCAAGGCGAACCTTATGGTTACAGTCGTTAGGATGATACTCTGGATGGGACTCCTACTCCATGGGACTCCTACTCCAAACGGTGTGAGATCTAATTGGGACTTCACTTGTTCTAGCGAAGGAAGAGGAAGAAAGAGGAAGCGAAGAAGAAGAAGGAAAAAGGAGATTTATGTTTGGGCTATCTTTCTCTCTCACGTGCTAAAGAGGACTAGGGTAGCAGACCTAGGGCATCCATCTTCAAGTTCGATCTTGGAGAAAAGGAGGCAAAAAGGTCAAATGAAGGTCACCAAGGGTCACTCTCAAGCTCCAGAAGTCAAGGAAAGGAAAGCGAAGGTCAGAGGAGGGCTCTAGAAGAAGATCAAAGTTCCCACGTGTGGCAGCAACAAATATTGGGAGGCCGAAATTTCAGATCTACAGTAGGAGGCTGAAAATCTTGCAGCAAGAGGCCAAAAAGGTGCTACTGGAAGAGATTTGACTGGGTTTGACTAGATCGAAGTTGGCACATCATCCAAAGAGGTTGGTCTTGGTATTGGAGGGCATTAGTCTCAGTTTTTCATGGAATTCGTCAATTGAAGAATCTATAAGGAAGATAAGAGATTTAAGGGTTTTCCTCTCAAGAGGAGAGCTTTTGGCCCTGGTTTGCAACCTATATATGGTGTCATTATTCTTCTTGTTTTGGGTATTTGTTTGATGCTTCACACACATAATTATAAGGAACAAAGCTAATAAGTAAAAAGGAATAACAAGCAATTATCAAGTAAAGAGAATTAATCATTATCATTGCCCTATTGAATTCTCAACATGGAGCACATGATGCCGTTGTTCCATTACCATTGCCAAATATTGAGTTGTACAAAGAATCCATCTTGAAATAAGATGAAGTGAGGAAATAGTTGTAGCTCCTTTTGGGGTAGGGAGTGATTCCACCAAGTACCTCACCTAGTGGGTCACCTATCAATTATAGTACTTTAGAATGATGATTCTTGGAAAATGTGTATTGACTAGAAAGCTTTGAATAAGATCACCCTCAAGAATTGATATACCCTTTCTAGGATCGATGAATGGCTAAAATATGTGTAGCATGCTAAGTACTTCACTAAGCTTGTATTTCAAATGAAGATGCCACCAGGTACAAGTGAAAAAAGAAGACATCTAGAAGACCACATTCAAGACAAGGTGAGGACTACTTGCATGGTTGGGATGCCTTTTGGCCTTTGTAATGCACCAAGTACATTTATGTGCTTGATGACTAATGTATTTCATCTCTTTCTATATTCATTCGAGCATATCTCACTTCTCATGCAACAAGTATGGAATTAAAAAAAAAAAATCAATTACTAGTAAATGTTAAGAAATCCAAAATTTTCCAATAGTCATTGTTGTAATTAGGGTATGTGATTTGTGGAGGGGAACTCAAGATATATTTTGCTAAGATAGATGCCAACCTCAAGTGGACAACTACTACAAATGTTAGTAAGGTTGGAGCTTTGTTGGGGTAGCACAATACCTACAAAAGTTTGTAGCATCCTTTTTATCTATGGCTGCACCACTCCATGCCATAACAACCAATGGTAAGAGTTTCAATTGTGTAATGAATTAGCGAAAAACTTTTGATGAAATGAAATGAAAGATCAATCAAACACTAGTTTTTCATTGCCTAATTTGTAAAATCCTTTTGTAGTGGATATGGATTCAAGTGGATATAATATGGAGGTGGTTTTGATGCAAAGGGGTACAACAATATGCTATCATTTTATACATATGACAAGGAACTCTATGTTATGGTTGAATTTGTTAGGAAGTGGAAGTACTATTTGATGGGAAATGAGACCATCATCGAAAATAATCACTGGCCACTATAATGTTTGTAGACCTAGAGTAAGCTTCAACGAACTAGGTACTACAAGTGGATGGGGTTTTTACAACAATTTCATCTAATCAACAAACATGAGAAAGGAATCACTTTTTCTTGGTAGTGGATAATGTCACAACTTTGGGAACTCTTATGCACATGTTGAGAGGCTCCATGTTCATTAGACTCGATGTCCATTTATTAGATAGTGTATAAGGAAAATCTAGAACTCTATGTGGATTCTTTGTTGGATCAAGAAACTGGTAAATAAGTCTTACCTACCATAGGACTTAACATGAGAGGCTTAGGTAGAGTTAGTTGAAGACATTTCTTTATAGAATAAATCTAGAACAACATGAGAAGGGCAATATGAACTCTAGTAGGTTGGGTTGAAAGTACAACTTCCAAGCAAGTTTGGATGGTCCTCCAAGGAGGAGATAGATGAGAAAAAAACCTTACCACCTCTGTAAAATATTTTAGGTACCAACAACTTCCATACACGGGGGAGTTATAATTTGGAATGGATCATTATATAATTTAATTTTTCATCTATTTTGACACTTTATAGATGGAAAATTTTGAGTTGTTAACTTGTAAGGCCCACTTTAAGGGCAGGTCCCACTTAAGAGTTTTGGGGTCCAAAACCTTCCAAATCTCATTTGAGGCCATAAATAACAATTTATGGGTCAAAATTTGTGACTAGATCTTGTAACATCTCAACATTGTTCTACATTTTGAGATCTATATAAGAACGCAAGAATAATCCAGTTGGAGTTCATATACCAAAGTTAATAATCTCAATTGGAGTTCATATGTTGAAGTTATGCCTCCCACAATTCAACCTATCTTGTTGACCACCATGGCACAAAGTGGATGCCATGTTAGCTTACATTTCTCATGCATTTGGAGCTATTCATGTGTGGGATTTCAAGAATATTCTAGAGGGTCCACACTATTGTGTTTTGGGTTGAAATTTGACATTGATTTGACATGTAATGTTGGTTAAATGTTGAATATGAATTTATCTAATTAAATAAACATCATTAACATAATGTTAAATTCACATTGATACAATGACATAAATGCAATGAGAGGAAAACATAGTGTGACAACATCTTGTCTATATATTGTTTTTTTGATATAAAAATGTTCAGTAGTAAATGTGTAATTGACTTCTTCAAACTTGGGCCACAAAATAGTGAAAATGATTTTTCCAACTCTCGTCACTTAAGAAATGCTAATATGACAGGAATGCTATTGTAGCAACTTCCATTTAATGTTAAATATGTTGCATAAGAGACACGGATGTAGCATTAGGGTTTTTGGTTTCTCTTGTTTGACATTGAAGACATTGCTTCAATAATGCAAGTGTTTTTTTTTCATCATGGTGTGGTACATTTTCCCTTCTATCATGTGCTTGTCACATGCATGTGTACTTTAATAAATAATAATTTTAGTATTGTGTTTAACACTAGCCCAAAGGTGTATTCTACATTTAGTAATTACAAGTTGTACACTACTCTAATCAAGCTTCCAAAGAATAATGCCAACATAGTGGTGGGAGTTTCTTTCTTTTATATTTGTATTTTCTTTCAAGCATGCTAGTGGTATCTTGATACGTAGTTTCCTAACAATGTCTTTCAACATTAAGGTTTACTAGAGTTGAAATCCATACACTTGTTCGTCACTTAAAATACACCAAGATTACATTTAAGAAATTAGTACAACTATTCACTCTCTTATTCATTAAAGTTTAAGCTGTTATGCCATTATTATTGATAGTGTTTCTAGACTTGTGATCATTTTCCTTCTCTCTAAGCATCAAATAGAATATTATTAAAGTGAATAAGCACTATTGTTAGCATGTTTCATTAATCTGGTTTTGGTATGAAAAAGAACAACCAAATTTAAATTGAAAGAATTCTCTACATTTTCTTATGTTTTCAACTTAGAAATACTTTTCGACAAAATGGAGAAGCATATAATGAAGATGTACTCAATCTCTTAATATGGCTAGGCAATAGATCCATCAAAATAAGACTTGGACATGATAAGGAAGATATGAGAATTTTTTTCTAGCATTGGTATAGACCAGCATAGATCCATCTTAACTCTAGATCTACCAACCTTTTTTTGAATGCAAAATTTGAGGAAAGGTTTGCACCTCGTGGCTCTTGATAGATATAGAGTTAAGATGGACCTATGCTAGTTTTGAGTAAAACACTAATAAAATGGTTTGATTATAATATTTTTATTTTTATTTTCAATCATTTTATACATAATTGACATTGAAATATTTTATTTCTGATTCACATTCTTCTCATAAAAATGTTAACACATGCCCCTCATATTTGGAAGTAGAAAATATGTATTCATAGGATATAATCTCTCCCTCTCTACATACAAAATATTTTTTTATTAACACTTTTTAAAATGTTACATGCCAACTCCATATTAAACATTAAAGGAATTGCAATCCTCCCCCTACCTTGAATTAGAAAGAACTTATTAATGGAATAAGCTCCCTCTCTCTCTCTCTCTCGTTGCATACACACGATGCTAAAATCTTTTACTCAACATGCATATTGAAATATTTGATCTATGACTCACATTAAAAAAATAATTATTAATATTTTTAAAAATATACATATCAATTCCATACTAAGAATTGAAATAAATTGCACATTTCCCTCACATATTATATATATTATATATATATATATATATATATATATTATATAATATATATATATATAATATATATATATATATAATATATATATATTGAAATATTCTATTTATAGTTAATTTATTTTTTGTTTCCCGGGTGGTTGGGATGGTGCAATGTTGCCCTCCCCACCCGTGTTCGAAACACGCATACATGTTGGGTTGCATTTCACAACGATTGTAAGGCATTGTTGTGTTGCTGTCGGCAACATATGTACAGATTGTACTTCGATGTAATATAATTGTACCATGATGTATATAAAGCTTCTTCAAATTATCACTATTTTTTAATTTGTTAATGTAAGTATTATTTTAAATGGACCTAAATCCGTAAACTACATATTTTAAAATAATGACTTATTAAGGAAATTGAAATTCAAAAGGAAGATTGCACACATTACAAACAATGGCTTGTGAATAAATGAAAATGTTCAAATAATAAATCAAAGCAACATTTCATAAACTCATCTTTACACAAAAGTGCATACTAAAATCAAGTCAAAACTAAGACAAGTTTAGGAACTAAACACAACTTTCATTTGTTACAAAATAAAAACACAATGTCTATTTTTCCAATCACAAAAACTATTATTGAATTTAAATGTTATAATTGTATTTTGAGTCATGCTTATTATATTTTAAAATAATGACTTATTAAAGAAGTTGGAGTTCAAAAGGAAGTGACTCTAAATGATTGCACATATTACAAATTATGGCTTGTGAATAAATACAAGTGCTCAAATAAATCAAAGCAACATTAAAAAATTCACCATTACACAAAAGTGCATGCCAAAATTCAAGTCAAAGCTAAGACAAGTTTAGGAACTACACACAACTTTCATTTGTTTACAAAATAAGAAAGCGATGTGTATTTTTCCAATCATAAAAACTATTAAGGAGACCAATAAATTCAATTTTATAATTGTATTTTGAGTCAGACACAATGATATGATTCTCCTTGTCCACCAAAATGCACTTACAAAAATGTCGATTGACCTTCAAGGATATTGTTTGATCAAGACATCAAGACCTTCAAAAGTGGGGAAATTATCCTATTTGTTGAAGATATTGATAGGAGTATAGAATAGAAAATCACGTTAGTAACAAGGTTAAGTATTTTATAAGTGACATAGGAACTAAATAAGCATGTTTCTTACAAAAACATTCAAAGTTGTTGCATAAAAGAATATATTCAAGCAACAAGTAATCAAACCAACAAAATCTTATGAGAAAAAAAAAATATTTGAATTTTATAAAAGTTCCCCCTAGGAGGAGTTGGGTAGGTACAAATGATAAATTGTAGCTATTGCATATAATTTTTCTAGAATTCTTACTTTTAATTCAATATAATAGTGTAAATGTTTAATGAACTTCAAATTTTATGTGTTCCATTTTGTGGTCTAAAATTATATATTCATTGTACCTCCACCAACCAAATAAGATAAGGAAAATAATATTTTCCATTTCCTTCACACAATGTAAACTAATATAAGAACTTTTGAATCCTTGATAGACTTTTGTTTGATTTCCTTTGAAGCCGATATGTCATAATGCAAACTAATGCAACAAAGGTTTCTACAGGCTCCTTCAATTTTGTTATGATGATTTAAATTTAGGATAAACACATGATGATCAAGATTGTCTTCCATTGGTGTGGCTTTCCCTTGGGATGGAATCCTTTGAAATCCAGGCAAGGATTACATGATTTACATTTGCAAACCATTGCAAAGGGCAATTCAATCATAGGAACAAGAAATATGAGTTGGACATGTAAAAAAAATTGTAAGTGTTGTTGTATAAACTCATTCAAGAACATTCAATGGCATGTGGAGTGTTGAATCCAATTGAGCCAACATCGCATAAAGGATTGATGACAAGTCCCTTGTATTAATTAAATTTTCATGCAAGTTCTACAAGGTAATGTAAGAATTTGCCACACCAAATAGTTCACTAACCATGAATTAGAAATAAGATTGAAGACAAAATACATATTTTTACTTTTTAAGCTTCACAACCTATGGAAGCTACTACTAGAACCTAAAAAAGCTATCTTTATTAGGTCAATGGTAATGGTTGACTATCTATTGATAGAAGACCTATTGCTCTTAAGGGTCTCACATCATAGATGCCCTCCATGTGATTATTAACTTCCATGTATTTCTCACTTAATGGACCCTTCTCCATTGATATCCTTTATCCATAGTTCCCATTTCTCCTACCCTAACAAGGTGTTTGTTGCACGAAGAGTAGTGAAATGTTTTTCAACCCGTTATGAGATAGACATTCATACTAATAACACCCTCTTAGATATGACTATCTACATTTGTAAGAGATCCTTTGGTGGAGAGATTTTATGCTTCTCCTTTTCCCCTTCTTTCATTTGATTCTATAATTATACCTCATGCTTTTACTAATTATGTGGAATAGCATCATTTTATGGGAATTTGAATAGTGGGTAATAGAAGAGAAAGGAGTCTCTCTTGGTTTTCCCATCTTTGTTAAGGAATTTTGATTTTTATCCATGTATCCTTATAGATGACTACTCATTTTTGGAAATGTGTGATCTTCCCTTAATTAAATAATTTAAAGTAGTCCTTATTAATTAAATGTTTCCTAGTTAATTGTAGTTTGGATATAACTGTTATTTCTTATAACTTTTTTTAATTTACTCTTTGACAATTTCTTTAGTTCAAAATGGTAGAGTTGTGACCATCCTATATGTGTAGGTCATATGACCCACTTCTTATGTCCTTAGGCCATTTTGAATCTAATTACATGTGTCACTATCTAATTTCATTTTGACTAAACATAGTTATCAACTTAACTGGAATTTTGACCTCAAAACAAGAACTCTAGCTCTAAAAATCCATATTTTTGGCTTAAAAACACTAAATCAACCTCAATTGCAAAAAGTGGTGCTACAAGTAGCACCCTTTATTTTAAGGATAAAATTACCACATTTTGAAGCCATGGCCTTAATAACCTCATAATGGTACCAATGAAAATATTGAAATATGCAACAAAATAAAAATTAGCATAGAGTAACAATAATTATTAGATTTTTTCCCATGGATCAAATTACAACTTTGAAACCACGACAAAAACTACCCGCACTATTGCAACAAAAACCTTAAAATAAACACTATAATTGAAAATTTATTCTCCTAATAACACCCTTGTCAAATTGCAACTTCATTGAAACACATTGTCTTAACAACCATTACACTTGCAACATAAATATTAAAATAAACCATCATCCAAAAGAGGCACCATTGATAACAAATCTTTTTCTGTGAGTTTACAATTTGAATAGTTTTGAAACCATGCTCTAAAAACCTAGTGAAATTAAAAAATAAAAAATTAAAAATTAAAATAAAAAATAAAAAATAAAAAATAAAAAATTCAAAAAATCCCATAAAAAAGCATAATTTTTATTTGTTTAAAGATACATTTAAATTATAATAAAAACAACAACAACATTCATCCCACACCATGAAAATAAATTTAAAAACTATAAATAAACAATTATATATGAAAGAATAGTACATTAATGTGTGGTTGAGAAGTATGTGGGGGTAATTCTCATAATCATTCCGCCCTCCCCCACGCTCAAGTCCCCAGTCAGAATCTCCCCCTTATCCCCTACATGCCCTTCTCCCCCACGCTCAAGTCCCCAGTCAGAATCTCCCCCTTATCCCCTACATGCCCTTCTATTGTCATCAACGTAATATGAGATACATGTGAAGCATAGGAAGTTTTTGAAAGAATGTGGATTTGTTTCAAGAGAGCATTGAGAATTCCTTCTAAATAGTTCCAGTTTAATATAAAAACTTTAATGTGATTTGCATTGATAATATATATTTATTTAATTAGAAAATGAAAATGATATGGTCTTATATTTTAGATTAAAATTAATCATACAAGATGTGAATCGTGAAAGATGAAATAGACAAAAAAAAAAATAATAATAATAATAATAATACATTGCCTTCACATGGTTAATCACCATATTGTGAAGGCTCATGAAGAACCAATCAAATTGCAACAAATTATTTTTTAATATAATTAATATTTCTTTGTGGAAGAACGTATCATTGTAGTGTTTGTATGGTTTACTAGCCCATATCATATGAGGGGAAGCCCATTACTTCATTTCATACTAGATAAAACCATTAGCTATAAAACTTTGAAGGGGTACTATATTAGGATTTGATTTGATGGAGGTTTTTTACCATTTATTATCAATATATATGAGTAAGGTTTAAAAAATGCACTAAAGGGATTTTACTTTAAATAATTAGGAATGATTATCATATAATTTGGCATTTATTTCGGTATTTTTTGGGTGGAGAAAATAGATTCATTGACTTATACCTATCTCTTTGTAACCACCTCCCACCTCCTAAGAGGGTTACTGGATCGTTCTAACTCGATCTCCAAGATCTATTATGAGGATGAGATTACCAAAAACCTTACTTTTTAAAATTTGTGGAATTTAATGTTGACGCTCCCATTGTTTTTAACTTGTTAGAGCATTTCAAAGATATAAATTTATCTCGATTCGAGCCCCGAATCAAAATTTACACTCATTTGGAGTTTTGCCTATTAAAATAAGGCCACATCATCAAGATGGTCATGTGGCATCTGCACGGCCTTCACAAAACTTTGACAAGTTAGCTTAGTGGGGCCTGTCAAGCCAGATCCACATCAAGCCACTCACTTTTATTGTCATTAATGGTGTTTTAACGTTTAATAAGGAGAAAGGGCGATGGGTCGGGTTCCCACAATGTAACTATGGCTGGAATGACCCCATTCCACTAACGCATTGTATTACACCAAGTCATAAAGCGACGGGAAATGGTTGGTAGAAACTTTTCACACCAGTACCATGCTCAGATCAGCCTCCCCTCCATCGATGCATTCAATACATTTTATGATATGTGGTTAATCCAACTGTGGGTGATGAGCAGTAGGTAGAGTTATAATACTCCATTTTTTTTTTCCCAAGTCCCACTCTCCACCGTTTATATGTTGTCTCATGTTTGACCATTTGTATAGGCCTAGTTAAATTGTTTAATGCATCAGTCACATCCAATCATCGATGGTCAGTGTTTGTCCATGCAACATGGTTCTACCAGTGCCCACCCAGTGTCGACCCCACTTGTGTGCGTAAGTGTTAGCTCTTCTACTTCCTGTTGGTCCTAGCAATATGGGTGTATATAAAATAAAATAACAAAGGCTAGGTTAATAAAGTAGGAAGGCAACAATTTCTTTGCACCCAACTATATGAAGTCTTAAGGAAAAATATGGTCCAAGGACTAAAACCGCGAGCCCTTTTTCTCTATGATTGTGTTATAACAAAGGGGTGGACCTAGAATGCCATCTTTTGGGAGTTGTGGCTCTAGGGGCTTGAATCCTTAATTGCTCAATTAAGCATGAAACTCAACACAAAGAACCAATTAAGTTATATGTACATTTATTTAAAAGCTTTAAAAGTCAATTTTAGTGAACATAAACACATGATTTCTCACATCCAGTATGAACATAACAATGAATAGCACATTCCAGACATGCATTAAAATTCATGAGCATGCCATCTATCATTCTAGTCATGAGAATAATAATGATCCTCACAACTTAAGCATCGATTTACATTTACAAACATAAGATCTTACACCATCGACAACATAACAAGAATCATCACAACCCATATGATAATATGCATAAGTAATTTTACATGCATCTATTGTTGATTTGGGGTAGCACCGGATGTGCTCTAGTGATCCAAGTGGATATTGGTGGCCACCTGCTAATTCGACTTGGATCCCCTCTAGTGCTTCGTGCAGTTTTTTTCAGTTTCCTTAATTATAGCACAATTTACTATTTTTAGCAGTTTTTCGGGTCCTAAACTTCTGGAGCCGTTT
>APFE031686107.1:45014-58126 GCA_000404065.3 Pinus taeda
GGGCTATCATGCGCGTCAAACGGAGATAAGACGACCAATTCGCGACCCCGGGAAGTTGATGTACCAACTTACCCAAAAACGGGGCCCACAATTTGGCGTTTCATCTTCGAGGGTTAGGTTTTGGAATGTGAAGGGTTTTTCCATTGTTTCTCAACAATAAATAGGCCTTCGAGCCTCATTGTAACACAGTTCAGAGGCATGTAGCCACACATCTCTTCTCAGAGATAAGCTACCATCGCCCTAGCTGATTTATTTCTATTTCCGGTTGTAAGCATATTTCAGTATTTTCCATTAATGAAATGAAGTATTATTTCCGCTACATCTTTGTGTTTATGGTTATCTCTGTATTTTATTGCGTTCCTGTTTAAATCTGGATCATCTAGCCACGAAATTTGGTGGAGAGGCTAAGGCACATGATATCTCCAATACTCAGAAAGGGTTTGGGCAGATTCTAAACAGTTTGGGAGATATTGAAATAATTAATATTTTTAATGGAGTCACTAAGTCTAAACTTAGGGAAATTAAAATATTAATGTGAATTAATATAAAACTGTGTTAGAATGGTCCAAAATCCATGGATCAAGCCAGATCTAATCTTAGCAGTTGATTAGGGACTTAATCTCGGCCATTGATTTGTCAACGAGAAAAGTATAAGAGGAGGCTTGAGGGTCACTTGGCGAACAGACCAAGAGATCAAGATTTCGACTTTCTGGGGCTGGGTTTGCTGAGAAAATTGAGAGACTGATCAGGAGTTGTAGTTGAGGGGTAGTGAATATAGAAGCAAAGAGGCAGAGATAGTGCCAGGAGGATCATTGCTCAGCCGAGAAAGCTAACGCAGAGGGAAGAAGTCAGAACTGTCGGGAATAGCTGGAACTGCCAGAACAGATGGGAAAGATGATGTAGAGGGAAAAAGCTAGAACTGTTGGGAACATCCAGAACTGCTAGGAACTGTCAGAATAGTCCAGAAAGTTGACGCAGAAGGCAGAAGTCGTAACTGTCGGGAACTACCAGAATAGCCGGGAAAGTTGACGTAAAGGGCAAAAGCCGGAACTACCGGGAACAATTGGAATTGCCGGAAAAATCGGGAAAGCTGACGTAGAGGGTAGAAGCCTAAATTGCCAAGATTTTCTCTGTTGGGTGAGCTGGATTTGGCACCCAAATTGTATTCTAAAACTGCTTAATAAATAAAACCCTCAGATAGCTGCACCAGTTTTCCCGCATTGGGTTTTTTTGGGGACATTAGTCCAAAAATAACGGTCTCATTTGTGTGCTTGTTTCTGTTTCCTTTAGTTGATGATATGTAATGTGTTGAGCATGTACTTGTGTTTATTTTCAATATTTACATGGTAAATAACTTGTTAAGTAATCATAACAAGTAGGAAGGAATAAATCAGAAAGTACATGGAGCGTTTCTAACTGTTAGACTTAGAAACTTCAACATGGTATTAGAGGGTGGTTGCAGATCATATGAGAACTAAGGACATCAGCAGAGCAGAGCAGCAGTAGCAGAAAACAATTGTCCTGAGTGACATAAGTTGTTCCTAGTAGAAAAGCAGCAAGGGAGGGGTGACGCAGTGCCTGCGTCATCAAGTTTGAAACAAGAAGAGGCTGTGCAGAGGCTGAGGGAGGAAAAGACAGGCTCACGCAGAGCCACGCAAAGGCCAGGGGGGTTGATGCAGTTGTATGAGGAAGCTAGTTTGCCTATGTCGGGACTGCACAGATCCTAGGAGCTCCCACCTTCAGGCTGATGGGGTCTAGGAGGTTGTGGTTAAGTTGCAGAGTGGATCTGGAGGGGTAATGTAGTCAAAACAATACCTAACAGGGCAAGGCCAAGGAGGGAGTTGCTACCGAGGGTTTCTAGCTGAGAAATTTGGAACAATGGTGCAACTGCACAGATGATCAGAGTAGGGGGCATCTTGACATCAACGGAAGGGTTTCTAGGAGGGAAATCAAGGCTTAGAGGGAGTCACATCGAGAACTTCCAGGAAGGAAGTAGAAGAGCAGCGAAATGGCACTACATGGAGTAAGAGACCAAGACAGACTAGACGAAGCCTCAAACTCCGTCGTCTAGAAGGCTAGAATATTATCCGTATTTAATAGAAATCGTGTCATGCACTTCGTCTTGAAGACGATAGCGGTCCCAGTTGACCCAACTGACAATGACAGGTATGAGGAAGCAATGGAAAAGGCCAAGAGTATCATTCTTGACGGAGTCAAGGATCATATAGTACCACATATTACCAAGAAGATACGACACGAGAGATGTGGGAGGCCCTCACCAAGTTGTATCAACATACTTCCGTGCAGAGGAAGATGCTCCTAGAAAATCAGTTGCGGTCATACTAGATGCAGAAGGGAGAACAAATTGACACCTTCCTCGGTTGATTGAAGGAGATCTGAGATCAGCTGACTTCCATAAGGACCACATCAAATCTAAAGTTGATGGTGAGAACAACCCTAACAGTGTCAGAAGACTGGGAGGTGTTTTTCCAGAGCATACTGGGCAGGGCGACCCTTCTAGATTGGCAGGACATGTGGGCAATTACTCACCAAGAAGAGATCAGGAGGGTGACCAAGACGGGAAGCAACAACAAGGGGATCAGATTCAAGAAGGAGGAGGAGGTGGATGTTACCCTAACATATGAGGGTAAGCAAGAAGAGTGAAAGAAGAAGGACCTCTCCAAGGTCAAATGCTTCCACTATGGGGAGTTGGGTCATTATGCGACCCAATGTCCAAGGAAGAAGAGCAAGGGAGAGACTTCCAAGACTAAGGCAGTGCCAACAAGGTTAGAGAAGGAAGTGGAGACAAACGATGACTGTGCCATGAGTGCACACATGCCACTTCAACGAAAGTGAGGAGACATCGAGCTGTAGTCAAGTGGATTATAAGAGATGAGGGGCATGATCCTTGAGGTACCCAACCTCTTGGATTATACCTAGCTACGGGAGCCCTGAAGAAGAGTAGAAAGATTGGCAGATGTCAGTAGAGGCGGATGCGGATGGAGTGACAGAGGGAGATACAGTGCAGGATTCCCAGGACAACGTGAGGCAACAGTGCGAGAAGCACAGGAGTGTTGCACCAGTGCAGGATGACACAAAGAGGTGTCCAATAGTGTGAGATGCATGGAGTAGTTGCAGCATCACGAAGGTCAAAGAGGGAGCACTTGTCAGCGACTAAGGGAGCTTCAACATCATGGGGGTCTCTAGCCTCACAGAGAGGTTAGATCAATTGCTTACTTCTTAGTAACTGAGTTGTAGTGAAACAGTTATCAGTGGCAGTGCTATAGGCAGCACGATGTAGCATGATGATAGGGGATGCAGTGTAGATGCAACAGTGGCAGTGGCAGGGCCATGGGCAATAACACAGATGCAAAAGGAGCTGTGGTACAGATGCAGTAGTGGTAGTGGCAGAGCCATGGGTAGCAGTACAAGATGGAGCAATGCAGGTGATGGGAATTAGGCCTAGCATCAGCACAAGGACCGATGCCGAATGATCAGTGTGATGCTTAGTGAGGAGTATTGCTAGAGCACAATTCTCGCTAAGAGGGAGTTTTTATTTGGGGTAGCATCAGATGTGCTCTAGCCATGAAATTTTGTGGAGCGACTAAGGCACATGAGATCTCCAATACCCAGAAAGGGTTTGGGCAAATTCTAAACAGTTTGGGAAATATTAAAATATTAAATATTTTTAATGGTTTCCCTAAGTCTAAACTTAGGGAAATCAAAATATTAATGTGAATTAATATAAAACTGTGTTAGAATGGTCTAAAAGTCATGGATCAAGTCATATCTAATATTAGCTATTGATTAGGGACTTAATCTTGAATGTTGATTTGTCAACGAGAAAAGTATAAGAGGAGGCTTGAGGGTCACTTGAAGAACAGACCAAGAGATCAATATTTCAACTTTCTGGGTTGGGTTTGCTGAGAAAGTTGAGAGAGTGATCAGGAGTTGCAGCTGAGGGGCAATGAATACAGAAGTAGAGAGGCATAGATAATGTCGGGATGATCAGCGTAGCAGCCGGGAAAGATGATGTAGAGGGTAGAAGTCAGAACTGTCGGGAACAATTGGAACTACCGGGAACTGTCGGAACAGTCGGGAAAGCTGACACAGAAGGCATAAGCTAGAACTGTTGGGAACAATCAGAACTACCAGAATGACTAGGAAAGATGACGCAGAGGGTAGAATCCAGAACTATTGGGAACAACCAGAACTGTCGGGAACTGCTGGAATAGCTGGGAAAGATAATGCAGAGGGTAGAAGCCGGAACTGCCGGGAACAACCAGAACTACCGGGAATAATCAGAACTATCGAAAACTTCTAGAATAGCTGGGAAAGTTGACACAGAGGGCAGAAGATGGAACTACTAGGAACAACCAGAACTTTCGGGAATTGCCGGAACAACTGGGAAAGCTGACACAGAGGGCAAAAGCTGGAACTACCAAGATTTTTCTCTGTTGGGTGAGCCGGATTTGGCACCCAGATTGTATTCTGAAACTGCTTAATAAATCAAATCCTCAGATAGCAACACCGGTTTTCTCGCATTAGGTTTTTCCGGGGGCATTAGTACAAAAATAATGATGTCATTTGTGTGCTTGTGATTTTTCAGTATTTACTTGGTAAATAACTTGTTACTTAATCAGAACAAGTAGGAAGGAATAAATCAGAAAGTACATGGAGGTTTCTAACTGTTAGACTTAGAAATTTCAACATCTATGTGTTTAAAGATGTTTGAAAATTGAAGGAGGGACTTCAACTCTCCATCCAACCATAGGCTAGCTACAATGTAATATTTATTTCATTTGACCATGCCTGCATTGGATCTAGATTCTAAGGGGATATTTCTTCCATGGAAATTCATACCAAGGCTTGGTTAAACTCTCAGGAGAAGGGTTCCAATGTCCATGTGGTTTATCAACTACCTACTAGCAGTAAGCACCATAGTGACTCTTTTTCTCTCCAAGGTTAATCACAGGGATTTACCTAAGGCCTAGTTGGGTTATTGCTCAGTTCCAGGAGACCAAATCCACTATATAGGTGGTTTATCAATTAATTTTCAAGGTAGGCACTGTAAGAGATTGTAGTCCACTATCCAAGTGGTTTATCAACTCTTCCAGCAAGCACCAAAGTGGTTCAAATTTCCCTTTAAAGTGATTTATCATCCTTACAGCAAGCACCCAAGTGGTTTATAAACCTATTCAACAAGCACTGAGTGGTTTATCAACTTATTTATCAAGCACTTAGTGGTTTATCAACGCATTAAGTGGTTCAATTCTCCACTGAGATTCCCACTCGCCAATCAAGCTTAGACACACAATCCAGGGTCTTATCACTACAACATAAGGGATGACACCTAAATTTTCAAAGCACTAGCTAAAGGACAATCCATTCCAATAAAAACTTTCCAATGAACTTTTCAACAAATCCTTTGCAGGGTTTTATTCCATGTTACTCCTCTTCCAACTGTTGATTTTTGGGTAGCATCAGAAGTGCTCTAGCTCCAAAATTTTGTGGAGGGGATAGAACACATGAGATATCCAAGACCGAGAAATCGTTTGGTGAAATTCCACCCAGATTGCATTTTATTAAAATAATTAATATTTTTAATGGGGTTCCTAAGTCTAAACTTAGGAAAATTAAAATTTTAATGGGTATTAATGAAAATATGGGTGAGAAGCCTCTAAGAGATGAGGATCAAGTCTAATTTAATCTTATCCATTGATCAGGGACTTAATCTCGTCCATTGATTTCTCAACAGGAAAAGTAGAAATGGAGGCTTGGGGTTAGTTGGAGAATACACATAGAGAGATTGAGGAAATCAAATTTCCGAGGTGAGAAGTTCTCAGGAGGGAAATCGATTGGGGAGATCTTGCAGCTAAGGGTTAATGATAGTTCAGGAATACCAATAGAGAGGTGGAGAGAAGCTTGTGGAGGCAACACAGTAGCGATGAGAGGTGACATTGGGCCACTCTAGGCCCACACAACCTGATGCAGAGCAAGGATGGCCAGCACAGAGGTAGAGATGCCTACCACACAGAAAGTCAGGGAGATTTCGGAAATTTCCAAAACAACTGGGAAAGATGACACAGTGGTAGTGGGTAAAAGTGCTAGTGTAGAGCCTCAGAGAGCTCCATGTAGGCCCACGTAGTTACTACAAAGGGACAATGCAGTTGTAGCCAGGGTTAGCCAGTTTTGCTACCGGATCAGCTGGATTATGTCGGGTGAAGTGAGGTAAAACTCACTCAGGTTCTCTGCCATTGTATTTCTCTATCATTGGTTTGTTGGGAGGGAAACCAGTATTTGTATTCCTAAATTATGCTTAATAGTAGAAAACCCTTAGAGTTGTTGCACTGGTTTTCCCGCATTGGGTTTTTCTGAGCACATTTAGTCAAAAAACAAGTGTGTCCTTTGCATGATTGTCTCATTTATTTTTCAATACTTGATCTATATAGTGGTGTAGGCTGCAGTGTATTTACATTAATGATGAAACAATGGCAGTGGGAAAAAGTGCTAGCGCAGAGCCTCAGAGAGCTCCATGTAGGCCCACGTAGTTATTGTGAAGGGACACTGCAGTTTTATCTAGGGTTAGCCAATTTTGCTACCGGATCAACCGGATTATGCCTGGTGAAGTGAGGTAAAACTCACGCAGGTTCTCTGCCATTGTATTTCTCTATCACTAGTTTGCTAGGAGGGAAACCAACATTTTTATTATGAACTTATGCTTAATAGTAGAAAACCCTCAGAGATGTTGCACCGGTTTTCCCTCATTGGGTTTTTCCGAGCACATTTAGTCAAAAAATAATTGTGCCCTTTGCATGATTGTCTCATTTATTTTTCAGTACTTGATTTCTATAGTGGTGTAGGCTGCAGTGTATTTACATTAATATTTTCTGAACTTTTTGAAAATAACTTGTTAAATGAAGAATACAAGTAGGTGATGTAAAACCATTTTCTGTAGTAGGATTTCTGACTTGTTCGATTCAGAAAATTTCACACCAAAAATGGCTCTATTCTTCATAGGCATTTCTTGAGTTGTCTCTCACTCATGTTCCTTTTTCTCCATATGTTGTCGTATATCTTCTGCTATCTCTATTTTTTTGTGTTAACCTTTCTTTTGCTTCCCATCATGCCATTATTTCTCTCAATCCACGAGGAGGGGACAAGGATGGTGTTGTCATTTATCCCCATGTTTCCCATTTAGGGACTTCAATTCTTTATCTCTTTTAGCACAAACATGTTTCACTGTTCAGGGTGAGGTATTAAAGCAATTGAATAAGGTCAGATATGGGATCTCTCATAGCACGCCACAAGAAACCCAATAATCACACAATAGTAAAACACCTCAGAACTCTGCATTTGTGTCCCTCCCTTCATCCAACAATCAATTCATGTTCACTTAAATTTACATATTTCCCAAAATTTATACAGGGATATTGACAATCACATGGTATAGTAAAAGGGGTGTACCAACTCTTATGTCATTCTACACTTCGAGCACTTCCAAATATGTCAAAATCACTTCAAACAAATTTCATATCTAGAAGTAATGCTTCCCACAAATTTACCTATCTTGTTGACCACTATTGTATCAAGTGGATGTTATGTGAGCTTCCATTACACACAAATGTGGAGTTAGTCATGTGCAAACTTTCACGAGAATTCTAAAGAGTAAAAAATCATAATATTAATTAGGGCGAGGCTTGGAAAATCTTAACCATAACTTTAGAAGATTCTTAAAATATGTTAATTGTTTTCCTATTAGGAATGATAGGGGCTCCATTTTTATTGTATTTATTATTATTCTATAGGAAAGTAGAATATTGAGGAAGATCAAAGGAAGGAGATCCTTTAGTAGCCTTATTGGCCACAATGTCCATGGAATCTTCATAGTGAGTTTCCAATTATTTGCACTCACATTTCTCAATCAAGAAAAAGTAGGGCATATCCCTAACCCCTTCTAGTTGAGTCTTTCCCATATTGGATTTTCTCAATGTACATCTTGTATTCATTATGTGGATGGTGTGTCATTGCGTATTGTTTTTCATTTCAATGTGTTAGTATGTTATTGTAATTTTTGTGTTAAAGTTATTAATATTAAGTATACAATCTTTAGTAGTAAAAGGTTGTTGATATTATAAGATTTATTTTGATGAATTATTCCAATGGAATATCTATCATAATTTATATATCATATTAGTATCAAGGAAATTTTCTTTGATGTTTTTTGTGAAGTTGTGGGATCTAGTAATTGGTGTAATGAATGAAAACACTAGTCATGACCAAAGAATACGATAATGCTCCATAAGAAGAGTATGTCAGATTGGAAGAGTGATTTCGAATCTAGAAGCACAAGTCACAGTGACATGTTTAGAAACATGGCCAATCTCATGGCAATTCTAAAGAGAAAGATCAAACATTTTGATGGGTGTGGAAACTTTAACTCAAATGTTGTATTTATAGTAAATTTGGAGAGAATGAAGACCCAGAAAAAGGGTTATAAAAAAGGATGTCGAGAAAGAGGGACTAAGTTCCAAAGGAAATCATGATAGTAACAAGGTTAAGCCTTTCGTAGATGATCTAGATAAACTAAATAATCATGTTTCTTACAAAAACATTCAAAGTTGTGACATCAAAGAATAAATTAAAGAAAAAGTAACCAAACCTATACCAAGCAAAAAATTTTATTTTTTATTTTATTTATTTATTTATGAGAAACAAAATTTATTTGAATTTTATAAAATTTCCCCTAGTAAGGGCTGAGATGATAAAATGTAGCCACTGCATCTAAGCTTTCTAGAATTCCTGCTTTAAATTCACCATAACAACATAAATGCTTAATGAACTTTAACTAAAACAAAAAAAACACTATCAACTAGCTTCAAATTTTATGTGTTCCATTTTGTGTATAAATTATATATTTATTTTACGTCCACCAACCAAATAAGACAAGGAAAATAATGTTTCCTATTTCCCCTAAACAAAGTAAGCTAATATAAAAACTTTGGAAACCCTACTAGACTTTTGGTTGATTTTCCTAGAAGCATGTCATAATGCAAGCTAATGCAACAAAAGTTTGTATAGGCTCTTTCAATTTTTTGTGATGTCTTCGATATGGTATAAACACATGATGATCAATATTGTCTACCATTGGTGTAGCTTCTCCTTAGGATGGAATCATTTGAAATCTAAGGATTATATGATTTGCATTCACAAACCATTGCAAAAGATGTTTCAATCATAGGAACCTGTTAAATTGTGAAACTATGGTCAAATTCCACTTTGGATAGTTCATTTGATTCAGATAATGATTGCATTGAATTATGCTTTTCGAGAGGACAAAATCGACCTAGAGATCATCTAATTTGGACAAGGGAAAGCATATTTTTGAATAATGAGCCCACATGTGCATATTTGATCAGGTCAATCCTAAAGTTGAGCAGAAACCATTGGAAGGATATAAATACAAGTGACCTCTACCCCATTTTGACATCATCATGGGACACTCTTCTTTCTTGGTTTTGGATCACATAGGTGAGAGGCATGTCCGCGGAGGAATGAGTTCGCTCGAAGATGAAATTGCAGGGTCTGAAGCTCGCATATCTGTTTTGGGGTTTTGGGCCTTAGTTGTCGCCATGAAAAAGGAAGAACTCGATTACAATTGCTAGCTAACTGGCTCATCCATGTGACCAAAGCATATCAATCGCTCACACAAATCATCCTCTATGCAACTGATACCTAGGGTTTCAGAATCACAATCGTAGGTTGTTAGGTCCCTATACTACTAGTGTAACCCCTTATTGTTATTAGTACAACCCCCTTATTATATTTTTGTGCCCATGTAGTCTCCATATTGTTATTATTGTGCCCCATAGAAGCCCACTATTGTTATCATTGTGCCCTTACATTATTATTGTTATGTCGGCTCTGATTATATTATGACCCCTTAGACTCCTATATATAGAAAGGAGGTATTGTCATTTGTATCATCCAAGAATTGTTCATTTGTGTAATGTAAAGGAGGTTTCCCCTCGAAGAGGCTTATTTCTAAGGCATTCATCTATCTTTTCTATCTTTTTGTGAGTTGGTTTCAACTAGCTTCAAATTTTATGTGTTCCATTTTGTGGTCTAAAATTATATATTTATTTTACCTCCACCAACCAAATAAGACAAGGAAAATAATGTTTCCTATTTCCCCTAAACAAAGTAAGCTAATATAAAAACTTTGGAAACCCTACTAGACTTTTGGTTGATTTTCTTATAAGCATGTCATAATGCAAGCTAATGCAACACAAGTTTATATAGGCTCTTTCAATTTTTTGTGATGTCTTCAATATGGTATAAACACATGATGATCAATATTGTCTACCATTGGTGTAGCTTCTCCTTAGGATGGAATCCTTTGAAATCTAAGGATTATATGATTTTCATTTGCAAACCATTGCAAAATATGTTGCAATCATGTGAAACTGTTAAATTGTGCAACTACGGTCAAATTCCATTTTGTACAACTCATTTGATTCAGATACTGATTGCATTGAATTACACCTTTTTAGAGGACAAAATTGACCTAGATATCATCTAATTTGGACAAGGGAAAGCGTATTTTTGAATAATGAGCCCACATGTGCATATTTGATCAGCTCAACCCTAAAGTTGAGTGGAAACCATTGGAAGGATATAAATACAAGTGACCTCTACCCCATTTTGACATCATCATGAGACACTCTTCTTTCTTGGTTTTGGATCGCATAGGTCCGAGCCACGTCCACGGAGGAATGGGTTCGCTCGAAGATGAAATTGCAGGGTTTGAAGCTCGCATATTTGTTTTAGGGTTTTGAGCCTTAGATGCAGCCATGAGAAAGGAAGAACTCGACCACAGTTGCTACCTAATTGGCTCATCCATGTGACCAAAGCATATCAATCGTTCACACAAATCGTCCTCTATGCAAGTGATACTTAGGGTTTTAGAATCCCAGTCGTAGGTTCTCCAAAGGGTGAATTCGACCATAGTCACTGACTTAGAAGCACAAGGGAATGATTAAACCTTTCTAGTCGTATGCATGACTCCTCCTCCATGCAGCTGAGACCTAATTATTGGTTTTTTGACTGTCCAAAGTTTTCACTTGTTGACTGCAGGGTTCGACAATTGATCGCGGACAGTGATAGTTCATTATAGGCTTCTAAATCAAGGTCTTGAGTATAAGCATTGTTGGGTTCCTTTCATAGATATTATTTTTGCTGGATAAATATATGGATGAAGATATGGATCATTGTAATCTCTTTTATTGAATCATTTAATGACAATATAACAAGAAGAATAATTTGAAATGGTTTTCCCCATAGTGGTTTTTTCCCTGGCCTCCAACCAATCCTGGTGTCTCTATGTGTGAATAATTTTCTTCTATTGTTCCTTTATGTTCTGATGCATTGATGATGATGTTATTATTCTTTCTACATAGTTTCATATGTTGATGAATAATGATGCAAATATGAATAATGTTATGATTCTATGGGGTCAATTTAATGTGTAAATGAAGAAATGCAATTATAAAAGAAAAGAACGATATAGCCCTAAGAAAATTTATCATGGTATCAAAGGTGGGCTGAAGAAAATTCATTGAATATCATCCCTATGAAGATACCTTTAATTGAAGCAAGAGAGGATGGAGGAGACCTAAAAGCATTATAGGGTTTGAAGATAACCTTATGGAACTCGCTGACAAAAAGATAGAAAAGAGAGATAAACACCTTAAAATTCAGCCTCTTCGAGGGGGAAACCTCCTTTGCATTACACAAATAAATAATTATTGGATGATACAAATGAAAAAACCTCCTTTTGATATATAGGAGTTTAAGGGTTCATAATATAATCAGAGCCGACATAACAATAATAACAATAGTGGGCTTCTATGGGGCACAATAATATAATATGGGGACTACATGGGCACAACGATATAATAAGGGGGTTGCAGTAATAACAATAAGGGGTTACACTAGTAGTATAGGGACCTAACATGCCTCTCTCCTTCAAAAAGTGTTTTCCTCAACACTTTAGTAGTTATGGATGCTTTTGTATAAAATTATTGTCCTCCCATGTGGAGTCTTCAGCGGGTAAGTTCTTCCACTTGATAAGATACTCTGAATTTGACCGATTTCGTCACTGTTGGGTTCTTGTTTCTTTGACTGCTCCAGGTTCCAATATGATTTTTCCTTCCTCATCAAGTTCTGGCAATATTTTTTGAATTGGGATCTTCTCATTATGTAAGATCGCCATTTCTTAAGTGCATGTAGTCTTGCCAATATTTCCTTCTCATAAATAGCTTTGCGTAAATACTTTCCTTTGATTGGATGACTTTTGAAAGCAATGGGTCTTCCTTCTTGCGTTAAAACATCACCAATTCCATTTCCTGGTGCATCATATTCCACAATAAAGGTTTCTATGAAGTCTGGTGTTGAGCTAATTTATTGACTAAATTAACACAAGTGTTTAATTATCAATCCGGGTTTGTAAAACTTGGAGGCAAATCCACTATATATGGACATCAGATATAATCAAGTTTAGAAGATAAAATTTGAAAACTAAATAAGTGCATATTACAAATATAGCCTACATTAATAATTTCAATTCACCTTGCAATGAAGGAAAGCTGAAATGGCTCTTGACTTAAAAGGTCCAATTCTTCCTCAATTATTACTTGATGAATAGAAATTAGAAACTACGAGCTCTCAATAGCTTAAGATGGACAAATCATCAATGAAGGGAGGCTCTTAACTTAAGAGACCTATGGTATTTCCCATCATAATTCATTCACCATAATGCTATCAATTGAAGATTGAAAATTCATAAGAAAAATTGCTTTCATGTAATCAAGGAAAAACCTAGTTTCAATCCATCAATTTATCAGAAGGAGTGTTCAACTTGAACACCTTATCATTCCATCTTACTAAAGTGATGAACAAACTAAGATTCAATAAAATAAATCATCACACATCAACCATAAACCAATCTGAAGCAAAGCACATAAACAAGTTCTAAAATAACCAAATTATGGAAAATTAAACTAGTCTAACAAAGAAGTGTACTTAGCTTGGGGTGGGGGCCCTCCACCCTT
>APFE031686107.1:69021-91150 GCA_000404065.3 Pinus taeda
CAAGTTGTTTTGACTGCCTAGTTTTTAGTGCTAAGTTTAGAAGTGGTTCAAACAGCTCCTAGAAGGATGAGCTCGACCCCTAGAGGCAAGGAAAGAGGTTAGATTGCCTATATTATGTATTTTCTTAGTCATTTTTAGAGGTTGGAAGGTTGGACTCTTGAGGGAGAAGCTATCATTGTATTATTTCACTGTATCTCTGCAATTTTTGGCTAAGGAAGACCAGGGTTTTGCAGTCCTTTTTGGGATTCTTGTGGTTACATGTATTGATGGTGTGTTTCTCTATGTAGCTGTAAGTGTGTTATGTGAACCATTTCTTTTCTTTTCCTTCTGCACATTAAGCAAACGAAGTGTTAAAGTAAGAATTCATGACTGTCATGCTCTGCTTTTAAGTTTGTTTAATTTCAATGTTTTCTACGGTTTAAGGAGAATTCAAAGTTATTGTTTTCTCTCCTTAACTCCTCACCTGTCATTCCTAATCATCCACCTCAATCGAAGGCATCAATACTGTCTCCTACCTCGCCCCAAAGAACCTCCTGCACAAACTGTGTCCAATCCCCGCACCCAAAATTGCCATCCCCTCAATTTGCCACCAAAAACCCTAAAAACCCCAAATCAACCCTTTTGATCAATTTACTAGCCTAAAATTAGTGTTACCCTATTGGTCATCTCATCCATTGAAGATTTTACTGAGATTGACCAGAGAGAGCCTTCTCCTGCCCTGTAGGGCTTGCTACGAGGCTAAATGGTTTGATGTTGCCTTGAGGTTTGCCTTTTTCAGCCTGAGATGAAATTTCAAGCGCTAACAGTTCCTTTATGTTCCGTTGCATTGATGATGATGTTATTATTCTTTCTACATAGTTGCATATGTTGATGAATAATGATGCAAATATGAATAATGTTATGATTATATGGGGTGAATTTAATGTGTAAATGAAGAAATGAAATTATAAAAGAAAATAACGATATAGCCCTAAGAAAATTTATCATGGTATCAAAGGTGGGCTGAATAAAATTCATTGAAGATCACCCCTATGAAGATACCTTTAATGGAAGTAAGAGAGGATGGAGGAGACCTAAAATAATTCTAGGGTTTGAAGATAACCTTAAGCAATTTGTGTATTAGGGTTTGATGTATATTATGAAGTTAGGGTTTGAGAGAAACCCCGGTTTATGGAAAAGATTTGAGATATGAAATCTTGAAACCATAGCATGGTCAATGTGAAGATGCTTAAGCACTTGTGACATATTTGATGAAGCCCTAGATGGGATAGTCTCTAGCAGGCTTGATTGTGGATAAAGTTGGTTGAAATAGTGAAGGAAACGTTATCATATAGACAATGGATAGTGATGGATATTGAAGGTTGGTTCAAGAAGGATATGATCACCTTTCAATGAAGATAAGTATTTTTCGATTTATGGTACTCCTTTATGTCTTTACTTTTATTTGTACTTATAGATCTAATTACTGTTTTGATTATTACCTTTATTTCCTACATGTATATTTGAGTATTTGGATGTTTAACTTCTTGATGAGATAAGATAAATAGATCCTTCTAGAGGATCATGGTTAATGCATGAAGAGAAGAGATAGTGCTGGAAAAGGTAAAGATGCACCTAATGAAAAGGTGACAAAGTGGTACAATATGCCTATTTCAAATAAGAAGGTGCACAATATTTAAATACTACAAGACATGCATGATAAATTGTTTCAATGCTATGTTCAACAATAATATTGGATGGAAAGGTAAGCCCTAAGGTATTATTAGATGGTCTCCTTCAAAAATGGCTCATGTATATGAAAGTGATTGGGATTCATGTTTCTTATGATGAAATGATGCACTTGGTATCTTACCTTCTAGACATAATGAAATTATTGATTCTAATATATGGTAATTTGGTACTATTGATAACGTTTGTTATAAGCATCGTAGCCATGACGATAGAAGTGTAACAATGAGATTGATATTCATGATCTTCTTGTTGACTGTGGTTAGGTTTTGATGAGCTTAGTAATTATGACATATGGTAAAATTGAATGCCTTGATTTGACAGATTGAGTTATGTGACAAAGAAGTAATATTGTGATCATGATTCTTAAAGTATACTCCTATTATATATTTTATACTAACCCCTGATGAAATATTGATGTCAGGATAGCTGATGCTAACATATATGACCATGATGAATATGTGATATAGTTAGCCTTTATGATCTAACAAAATCTGTTGATGCATGAGAATATTATAAACAAGTTGATGACTTAAATAATAATGACTAAAGTGGTTTCCCATTTAGATGGAGAATATCTCCATAAGACCCCTACTCCTATTATCATTTGCATTATTTACTATGGGCATGAATAGACAAATATTTGATATTGTTGATCTGTAGCAAAGTTCTAATATGAGAAGAGAGGGTTTTCACTTACTCCAAGCCTTAGTCACACGAAAGCAAGCCTATGGGTTCGACTGTAGCCTCATCAACACAAAAGTAAGCTCAAGGGTGTGATTGTAGCCTCCCAATTGCATGTAGGAAGGTCTATGGGTATGAATATGCCTATAGGACACAAAATTGAAGCTTTGTGCATAAAATTAGAAGTACACCTGAAGGATGACAGTCCTAGATACATGGAGCAGAAAATAGAATATCCTATGAGTAGGGAAGTTTGAATGTTTGATTTAGTATAATGTAAATATGTTGACTAAAATTGTGTTTGCAGGAAACTGAAATATGCATATCAGTATGTCATTATGATTTAACCATTGAAGCTTGTGTATGATAGTATTAGATAACAATATTTGGCATTTGACCTCATGACTAATGATTTGATTTGATGACTGCTGATTTGCATTGATAACAATGCTATATGGGAATAGTGACCTTCAATGAATTACATTGTGTTGATTAAAAAAATGACCTTTCAAAATATTAAGGGAGACCACCCGGTTGGGAAATTAAAACAATTCCTTTTCCATTGAAATGATGGTTCCAATTGATTCAATTGGTCCAGTTACCCTCTCTCTATCTCTACTAGCTTAAAGTATGACTTTCACCTATCAATAGAGAAGAGACATCAGATCGACTCTTCTTACTGATTAGGTAAGAAAGGGATCCTTAATCTATCTTTATGGCCCATACAAACTACTATAAATATTACCCTTGTGAGGAGAGGACTTCTAAGATGCATAAAATAAAATTAAAATGAAAAATTTAACCTAAGGTACACTTATCCTAGACCTATCCGATTGAAAGAAATAATAGTCTTTATCTCATTAATCAAGAGCAAGCTAAAAGGATGGGAAAAGAAGCAAGTTGGAATTGAAATGAGATAAAGGAAATAGAGTAGGGAAATAGTTCACAAGATCTAATCCTTGTTAACGCATATATAAACAACTAAATGCCTAATAAATAATTACCATACACTTAACTGTAAATAAATCCAACTCCTAATAAACATATGCATAAGAAACAAAGTATTCATGCCATAATACTTAAATAGTTCAAATAAAATGACATGTAGAAAAGTAGGACATCTATAACTTTAAACTATTAGATAGCTAGCCAACGTAAAGAAATAAAAATATGTTCTTATACAATTTCCAATTTTCAAGACACATTTCTGATTAATCTTGCAAAATAGCTTGACCAGATTCTAAATGAGCATTTTAGTAAACAGTCAACAATAGTGATGAAAAGCCACATACATACTCATACTCCATAAATGAATTGAAATATGAAGAATTTATTTACAATAATAGAGCAAGCAATAGTGTTGTACATCTGATTACAAAAATAAATCTTATTATATAATACTAATCAATTATATAAAACATCAGAGAATTACAATAGTGCGGGTCCTCTGTTGTCTCTAAATCGATTCAATGTCTGCACAAATGGATCTGATCTCACTAGAATAGTGTAAATGAGTCTTAAATCCTTCTATATAAACATGTTGTAAGCTCTAGTATTACTCTGCTTCTTTTCTCTCGGATTCAAATCCTCTTTCTCATAATCAGAGATGGGTATTTATACATAGTGGAAATATTAACTATCCCACTCTATTTTTCAACAACTAGGTTGATTAAAAGAAAATGAAATAGAATGATTCCTTCGATTGGGATTTTGGCCAAATGTAGATGGCCATAGTTGAGAAAAATTCTCAGTTTAGTTTTCTCTCTGATAAGTTTGTCCAACTTGCTTCGAACAGATAGGTGGAATTCAACTGCTTCAACAACTTCTATTTATTAAAAAAAAACTTTTTCCACTTGGAGGGGTTTCTTTGGAAATCTTGATTGGATCTACTCTCCATCGTTGGCCATGGAAGCTTCTCTGTCAAAAGAAAACATAATATGTTTTGTATAGAGATTTTTCTTTTTTAAATGTCAAAAAACAAACTTAAACCATAAAATGTGAAGAACTATATTTATGCCCTAAAACCATATAAATCATGACTTTTTAAATTTATACAACAACGACCCATAGGAGGTGACAAGTGGCAGTTTTTGTGTTATCACAAAACATTCATGATTTTAGTAGAGAACATTCATATTTCTGAATTCTGCAATTATGCCTTATAATAATATTATTATTTAAGCTATTCACATTATAAACTAATTAAATCATATGTCCAAAAGATATGTATATTTTAAAAGAGATAATAAACAAAAAAAAAAAAACCAAAAAACATTTCATTATTGTAAATCATTTATAACATTCTTGCACGGAACATTTCACTAAAATTTTAATAATGGAGAATTTAAGTTCTTCAACAAAATTCATCACCATAACGTTCAATCTTATCATTGTTGGAATTCCAATGTAAAATGAAATTCTTTAACATGGTAATTACTTGTGAACATTGTTTTTTGTTTCTTCTTATTAAATCTTCTTCATCAAGCAATTACCATTGGAATGCAAGAAATTAAATACAAGAGATGAGAGACACTAGAGATGGGCCAGAGGCTAGGGAAAAACCCCACCAATGGGGAAAACCCAACAATGCTTTCCTTATAGAGTCATAGAAAAATTCAATTCAAACAATCATTATCTCAAGTGCCAAGTCAGCCCTCGACCATGTAACATCTGCCTTCACAACATCCTTCATAGATTTGTCCATAGGTCTGCCCAACGTCCTTCATAGGCTTGTTCATGGGCATGTACATAGATCTATTCATAAGTTTGTTCAACAACCTTTGTATTTATGTCCATAAATCTGTTCAAATGTATGTTCAACATCCTTTGTAGGTTTGTCCATAAATATGTTCATAGATTTGTTCAACATCCTTTGTATGTTTGTCCATAAAAATGTCATCAAACCAAACTCACATTACAGGCACCTTTGTCTTATAGTGGCTCATATATAGTCACAGAAACTACACCACAGAAGTTTACATATCTCATGGAAGATGACATCACAGAGGCTCGCATGTGCCACAAAAGAAAGCACTACAAAATCCCACATATACCACAAAAGAGAGCAGTACAGGAACTCACATCTATCACAAAGAAATCACTTCAAAAGTTCACATATATCATAGAAGACATGTGCCATGCCCAACATGTCTAACCACAAAGAGAATACTTTTATTAACTCGTCCAAATCACAATGAAAGGTCTGAAATATTTTTGCTACAGGTATCCGAAAATCACCATAGAAGTCCTAGAATCTTCTTGCCAAATGGAGGAGTACATTGGCCAATATATAGTATTTGTTCATGTGAAAATTCACGTATTTTCAAGTTGGGTCGACCTGTCATCTAGGGGGCTAACTTGGCTACTTGGACAACTAAATATAATTTCAAGAAATCATTTTTTTGTTTGTTTCAAATGTCCAAATGGGACATATTACAAAATCCATTTCTTTTAACCAATAGATGTCTTCTTTAAGCACATTAGGAAGACCAAACCTAGTTACATTTTCCAACACTCCCTCTTAACTAGGGAGGTATTCATAATGACTCATCTTGATATTCTCACCTATATGAAAGGATCCAGATTGATAATACAACTAACGTGTCAACCCAACAGACATGCTTGTACAAGATTGTAGGTGTTATCTAGGCTACTGCGAAGACACCAATCCAAAAGACATGTTGATCTAGGGATCTTGGCACCATCTAGGTTATCGACTAGTCATTGGTGAGACTGGTCAATAAAAACCACCTGCACCACAAAGGGGTTTATGTGGTTCCTTGTTCTTTTGGCAAAGCCTTCATTGGTGAGACATTTGATCTATATTAACTAGGATTCAAGAGCATGCCACTGACATTAAGCATAACCGTTCCAAAACCTCAGCCTTGGTCAAGCACTCTAGTAAAACCAATCATCACATTTGTATCGAAAACTTTTGTGTTGTGGCCAAGATCAATCATTATAACCATAGAAAATTTAGAGAAGCTATTGAAATAGGAAAACACCCTAACAACCTCAACCGTGATGAGGTTTGGAAAATAGATGTTCCCTGCCCCATCATCACTTGGTCTTCCTTTGGTATACCTAACCTATAATTTATTAAATAAAATAATTATTTGAATAAGAATAAAATAAATATTTGAATAACAATAATAATCAAGAATGTATTAAGTTACTATTTTTATCCATAAATTAATTTAATTTTAATTTTAATTAAACATTAGCTAGCTTAAGTAGCCTTTAATAACTAAAACCTTTACAAAACAATAAATAATAATTAGTAATTAATATAGATATAATAATAGGCTAGAAGCATTAAGACTAAGGAGCATCACTAACTAGATAACTCAATAACTATTAATAAAGATAAAACAACAATCTTTAAGCATAGTGACTTAGGTACATCACTAACTAAATGTCTTAATAATTCTTAATTAGGAAATTTATATATTTCCATTCATTTGAGAGCATTAGATTAAAATTGCTCATTATCATGAAAACATTAAGTTCTAACTATTATTTTGAAAATAGTAAAATTTCAATTAATTAGGCATATAGGAATAAGTTAGTCCATGATCATTATTAATCATTGTGTTTTAATTTGTACTGAACATTTTAAATCATACAATATTTAAACATTATTATCATCACTAAGAATTTGTCATTAAAATTTTGTAACATAAACCAATTAATTATGTAGAAAACTATCAGTTAGTGAATAATCAATAATATTATTAGGTTACAACATTTAATTATAATCATTTATTCAATAACTAAACAATATAATTATCAAATATTTAATATTCATTAATAGAAAAATTAATAAATAATAACTAAATCTATTTCATATCATTTTCTAAATTGTCTGCTCCATCCATTCCCACCCCAGCCCTCTCCTCTATTTATTACTCTATTCATCTCTGACTTATTCACTCATCTGATCCTGATGATGAGCCATAGAGGTTGGTTTGAAATGTCGATTACAAAAAACATGAATGTGATGACTCTGGAAGATATCACCACACAAAATACATATCACAGAAGCCTCAAATCTATAAATATCAAATATTGTTTGAGGGATCTAGAAACCATCTAGGCTACTACCAAGGTATTAACCCAACAAATACGGTTTCATGGATCAAGATACCATTTAGGCTACTGCCAATGTATCAACCCAACAAATATTGTTACAGGGATCTAGATACCTTCTATGCTACTGCCAAGGTATCAGCCCAACAAATATTGTTTCAGGGATTTAATACCATCTGGGCTACTGCCAAGGGATCAACCCAACAAATTTAGTTTCAAGGATATATATATACCATCTAGGCTATTGCCAAGGTATCAACTCTACATCTTCCAGGGATCTATGTACTATCTACGCTACTCCCAAGGTTCCAACCCTATATACCATCATACAAGCTACACAGCCTAAGGTACAACAATTTTATGTACCATCATATAGGCTACCCAGCCTAAGGTACAACAACTAGTCACCATGATCCAGTCAGTACCTCAACCTCATGGTATACATACTAATATAGGTTTGTCATCGTCAAGGTCAAACCTATAGGAGCATAACTACAGAGGGTTGGCCAAACCCTAAACGACCATTAGGGGAATTTTGAGATCTAAAATGGGCCTCCTAAGAAAAATGGTACAAACCAAAATAAATTTTATAAGAACAATAGGATTCAAGATGAATAATGTAAACCATGGGGGATGATTCAACCATTTTTGGAGTAAAAAAGTAAAAAAAATAATAAAATAATAAAATAATAAAACTACTTTTTCAACTCATATTTTCAACTTATCTCCCTAAGTTTTTACTCAAATTTAGAGTGGGATAACCCGTTGGATGCAAAATTTAATTCCTTATCCAAGGAGTAGTCATGTTTCATATTTTCAATGGGCCTTGCTACAAGAAAAATGAGAAATACATGAAAAAACGTTATTGTAATCACATTTTTCATGTATTCCTCATTTTTCGTGTAGAAAGGTCCATCGAAAGTATGCAACATGGGTACTCCTTGGATGAGGAACCAAATTTTGCATCCAACGAGTGTTGTCGCTCTAAATTTGAGTAGACGCATAGGGAGATAAGTTGAAAATACAAGTTGAAAAAATAGTTTTTTCTTTTTTTCCTCTAAAATTTTATGATGTAATCTAATCTTATTTTATTATTTCCACTATTATTTTATAATTTCCTTAGGAGGCCCATTTTAGACCTCAAAACTCCCTGAATGATTAAACTCCTCACACTGCAAGGTCAAAACCCTAAAGGATCCTTACATCACAGGGTTTCCATTACCTTGGGAAAACCCTAACATCACAAGCCTCACTCTAGGCCAAAAGGCTCACTCAACAAGTATATGAGCCTGACAAAGGCACCCACTCTTATAGAGTGGCTACGCCAACACAGAAAGGCACCTACTCATTTGAGTAATTGTGCATAAAGGTTCGTTCTTCCTTGATACAAGAATAACGATTGTCCTTTACCGAACCATTCTATTAGGGTAGAATGATTGTCCCATAGTGGACCACTCTCCCTAAGGTAGAATATCTTTCCATGATGTTATTGAACCATATTCCCTAATCTAGTCAAACATGACACATAGGGAAGATGTCTATGCTTTCACTGAGAAAACTTGTCTTAAAAAGTCCAAGCTTGTCCCTAAAGTGCAAGCACTTTATCTAGGACAAGGGCTTGTCAAAGACCTATCACAACTTTAGTCATTAAATATAATTCAAAGATAATACTTAAAGACATACCTCAAAACTTGAGAGTTAAATTTCTCCCTCTAAATCAAAGCTTATTTTAAATTCAGAGTTCTTTTTGGATCTAAATCTCCTGATGAATCCACAACCCTTTCAGGATTAAAATCTCCCTCTGAATCTCCCTCTGAATTTAGGACTTGTTAGAAACTGCTACCAACCTTAGACAGACTTTAGCATGTTCCTACAATCCTCTCTAGGAGGTCACGAAAGAAAAGTTACAATCAAGCAATAAAAATAAAACAATAGACTAGATTACTAGAGAAATCAATAATAGTAAAGGAAGATAGATAGAGTACTTATATTTTATGAAGAGCAAGAACTCCCTGTTGATCTTATACTTCTTGTGGTTATCCAATAGATCAACATTCTTTTTTTAGACATCATTATCGGAAATAAGGTTTCCTATTTTAGTAGAAGAAACTCATCCTAAGGTTTTGTCCTAGGCATTTTCTTATCAAGCCTTTCTAGGTTTGCAAACACTAGAAATCAAAAATTCAAAGCCCTAAATGTACTTTTCACACAAGGGATAGATTATTCTAGGTTTTTATCTAAAAAACTCCTAGAAATTTTACCAACCTCTAAATTCAAAGCAGATCAATACTCCAGGTCAAGACTTTAGATTACTTTAGATCAGGACTTCAAATCATCCTTAGCTCTTTCAAAAATTCTTAGGCAACTTTGGATCATGAAAATGTCTACGCCAAACTTCACAAAAGAATTATGTATTCACTCCATCTTATGATCCACTTTGGACTCCATCTCAGGATCATTTTGCAAACATTGTAATAGTAAATAGAACTTCAAGATTCATTCAAGGAACTCAGATCTTCATTTTGGATCTCATTATTGTCTTTGGGTAATCATACTAGACTTATATTACTATGCCTAGATTATACTTACAGAATGTGGATCATATTTTTGGAATAGAGAACTCGAAACATAATTTTTGACATCACTGAAATATGTTATAGATTGATACAGATTTTGGCCTCTTCTTTTAAGCTCAAAAGGTTGTACACTCCTACTCCTAAAAAGGATTCACTATTATATAGCAACTTTCATAAGGCAGTCCAGCCTCAATAACAATTCTTCACCTTACAAGAGTCTCTGATCATACAATAGAAGAGTCTCATGTCTGTTCTAGAGTTATACTTCAATGATTCTTGGACTATACTTTAGTATTTTTACTTAAATATGATTATTTCATACCATAGGATTGTACCTTAAAGATGCTCGAATTATACCCCGAATTGTTCGTCAATGATGCTCATACCATGCCATAGAACTCTTGGCCTTGTCTAAGAAAGATTCTCTGACAAGTCTCATTTTAACTTGGATCATATCTCAAGGATTGGATCTTGGTAACTTTGGTTCACAACGTAGATTCGGTGTTCATATCAAAGTGATTGTAAGGTCCCACCTTACCAACCATCAATAATATAGAGAAGTGTTGAACACTAAGACACAAAATACGATAATTGTTTTTTTAATGTTTTTGTTTCCAAATCCCAAGATAATCCCAAAGCCAACGTATCACTCAAACCCTAAAGCCAAACTATCAAATGACAACCATCACTTGATCCTCAACCTCAAAAATCATATTTAAAGGAAAGTCTTTAGTGGGATGAGTAAATATCAAACTTTACAAGCCACAATTTCCAGCAAGCTAATAGTTACTTCACGCATATTCATTCAGACACTCCATAAACATCTTGGTTATAAATCCTAATTTCACTTAGGAATTTTTTAACAAAAAATTCATAAATGTAAATAGCTACAGCCATTGTAGCATTATGGCAAATAGTTTGCAAGCATATAATATACAACGGTTGAGGCATTTTGTCAACCACTTGGCAGCCATCATTTCTTAAGACAATTTTGACAACCATTAGCAACATGAATATAAGATTCTTGCTCAACCTATTTAACTCATAAAATTCATAAATTAAAACTTCAAATATTGGCATATTAAAACATAAACTAATCATCTTAATCCTTCACCAAAAACTTGACAATAGGCACACACAGTTAGCAGTAGTAATCTGTAAAATCACCCAGATTTACAATTTGGGTTTTGAAAAGTGTTTGATTGGAATCAAATGTGGGGTTACAAGGCCATAAGGCATAAGGCACGGATACCCCCTGATGTTGGTCGGAATCGCAACTACAATGCCCAGGGATGTGATTCTTTAAAACAACAAAATTTTAGATCCTAATTGTCTCATTTACGACTTTTGTCAAATACATGGAATGCAAACTTTGATCTATAGCTCTACATGAGGAAATACAACCAATATTTATGCTACTAATATATGTTCATTAAATTCAGATATTTCTAAATCCACCATATGAGTTCTTGAAACATTTTACAACCCACAAGTTAATTCCTTTGACATTACTTGACAAGTTTATTGTAGCAATTGCTGCTATTTGATAAACACATGGCAAGCATGAATGCTACAAACATTAAGTCTTTCTTTCAAAATTCTAGTAGTACTATAACAAAAACCTGAATCACAAAACATTAAATTATTGATAAGAATATGAAACATAAGACATAACTAAAATTTACCTCAAACCATTGATCTTCCAAACCATATTTTAGCTGCCATTATTTTTTTGCATTTTCTTTTAAGGGTTGATTCTGTAATTCCTCTAGGTATATTTTGGGTACATGTTTATTTTCTTACTTCTCTTGTAAGCTGCAAGTTAGCACATATTCATGCATAAATAAATTGATAGCATTACTCATTCATGGATTTTGTCAAACACTTTGAAAAATAGTCTGAAACTTTTTCTAAAACATGCATCTAATTACCTGAAACAAAATCATAACTCATGAAATTCCTATCCAAGTCCTTCAGAATTTCTTTATTGCAATTACCTTCAGCAATATTTGGCTTTCCTTTCTCAAATGCTACCATACCAAGGTTAGTAAAATACACTACACCAATAATAATTCCATAACATCTTGAGATCTAAACATCCATACATATAGACCACTCTTAGCCTTCATTTTCAACTAGCCAATAAAATTCCAGATAAGTAAACCAAAATTAGATGCTTACAACAATTTAAATTTCTACTTTTTATTTTATGCTAAAGCTATACTACAATTTTAGGACAATGAAAATTATACTTGAATAAATATTCAACTCCATTCGCTGAGAATATGATCCATCCCTGATCCCTTAACCAGCATATTTGAACCATCTGATTGTCCACCCAACCATATCCAGGGAGAAATTCTCCCCCTGGAACCCCTGAGTTGTAAGAGCTCACAAGCAGTACCAAAATATAGCAGTAGAGAGATATACAAGGCAAGTTGTGGAAGATAAGTTTCACTTATTCCCAATACCACTCATGGTCAGCTCCACCAGGTAGAGATACTTAGTAATTTAGTTTAGGAATTTCAAATTCCTTTTGAAAGAAATTGGCTACTCTCCAAGTCTCTCCCTCTCCTAATATCTTTTTTTTAAATCTCTCCAACTCTTGGTATCACAATGCACTCACCCAAGTGAGAATACATGAGACACATATATAGGAGGAACAAAAAAAAAAAATTCATAAAGGAGTAATATGCATGCCTTGTATTCAATTTAGAGGAGTGCAACTCATGCCATTAAGGAGAGGTATGCATGCCTTAGTTAGAGATAGTGTAACATGTGCATTAAAATGAGCGTAAGAGGAATATTTTATGACATGTCTTTAATGAGTGTAAGAGGAATATGTCGTTCTTTGATGAGTGCATAAAAGAGAGTGTAATGTATTATTAAAAGAGAGAGAGAGAGTTACATAGAGACATGAGAATTATCAAGGAGAGAGGTGTGAAGTGATTGAAGAGATGAAGATGACTTGTAATTCCCTTTTAATAATAATATCATAGTCTCATAAAAGATAATAATAATATTAATAATATTGAGGATTAAGTCAAGATTGAACTATTAATATTGATTAATGATAAGTTAAGTGATTTTCCCTCAACTATACTTGAGTACCCATTGATTGAAGGTGATTTACTATTTTTGGAAAGTCATACTTAATATGCTAGACACGACTTTCTATTTTTAGAAAGTCACTCCAGAATTGTCAGAAATGAGATTTTATAAAGGAAATTCATCCTTGAGCTACCCATGAGTGGTATTTTTATTTTGGAGCATAGGGATTCTGCATCCCTATTGCATACAGTGTCATGCCTTAGTAGATTGAGGACTTTGCGCCCTGATCTACTCCAAGGATCCAAGATTCCACACCTTGATCTTTTAAATATTTAGAACTCTGAGTCTCAATCCTTTTATTATAGATCCAAGACTTCACGTCTCTATCTTTCATGGATTTAGGACTCCATGCCCTAATCCTTTTATTAAATTTTCAAGTTTCCATGTATTTAGGACTTCACGCCCTAATTTTCATGGCTTATCATCTACTCTACTTTGAAACTCCATGTTTCACCTTAAGGTATTGATTGTGAGATCATACCCATCTGATGGTTCGTTGGTAGGTCCTTGTTCCAAGACCTGCACACATTACAATCTCATAGATCAAAGGAATCAGATGAATTTCGTAATTACCTTATTCACATTTTACCAAATATTGTGCATGACTTCCACAGTCATTTTGGTTCTGGAAAAATGACTTCCGCGACCATTTATAATTTGAACATCCTTGTTTCCAAATAACCACGTACCCTGTCACATCCTGCTCAATACAAGATTACACATATATAATCATAAAAATCATGTATCATAACTTCCACAGTCATTTATAATTTGAGCATCCTTGTTTTCAAATAACCATGTCCCTTGTCACATCTTTCTCAATACAATAATAAGCATATATCATCATACAAATCATGTAACATGACTTCCACAGTCATTTATAATTTGAGCATCTTTGTTTGCAAATAACCATGTCCCCTGGCACATCTTGCCCAATATAGTTTTAAGCATACATAATCATACAAATCATGTATCACGACTTCCACATTCATCTATAATTTGAAAATCCTTGTTTGCAAATAACCAGGTCCCCTTCCACATACTCCTTAGTACAAGATTATGTATATATAATCATACAAATCATATATCATCCATAAATCATAATTAACCATATGTTCAACATAACCATGATCATCCATAGATCTATGTGTCTCAATCCTGGATCACCATCCATGGCATACACCTATGTCCAAATTAGGATACCAAAAGAGAAAACATCGATAATATGATCTTGACCAAAATTAGTTCTTATACACACAACCATAGATATCATAAACACATAGCAACCAAGTGACTCAAACTAGGTCTATAGCATATAAGCATGTACATAAGTCTATCATGCATAAACTTATATCATTACATCAAAATCACCCTCTTTAAGTGTCACAAAACTAACCTTAAGGTGGAACACTACATACTCCCCCTCTTGAATTAAACTTGGCCCGAAGTTTTCTTATAGTTGTCAAATATCTATTTATTATATAATATATATATATATATATATATATATATAATATAATATATATATATATATATATATATAATATATATATATATATCTTTCTAAAGTCCATTCAGATTGTCTATGAAGATAAAACATGCCATTATTAATCAAGTAGCATGTATAGTTATGCCATACATAGATTTTTACATACACCACAATATATACTATATCAAAACAATCATTTAGACAAGCATGTTATATCTAGGTACTATTATCTATAAATGATATAACATATAAAACATCTATTCATATAAAGGACAATGGTCTCATATTACACACGATTTTCTTCTCCCTATGTAATGCATTAAGAATTCAATAATATATTAGGTCTCATTCTCTTGGGTTCTATAGAAAATTGAGCTTGCTAACTCACAAACAACTCCCACATTAGTTGTATAAACAACAATGATGGTCCATTCCATCACACAACCAAATTTGCATACAAGAAGAATCAAATTATCCACATACAATTTCCATTGAAACTATGTAACAAAACATGTCATATATATAACGCACCCTTACATCCCACTTGATTTATGTCTTCTCAATCCAGGTTTTCCCTTTTTCATTTCATAAGACATCCCTATAATCAAAATCTTTAGGATCTACCTACAATTTTTACTAAATGTTTACTCTTTAGGAAAAAAGAATCACAATTTGAGGTTCAAGACATAATTTTTTTTTTTAACTAACAAGCTCAAGTTCCATACAGTCCTTATTGACCCACTTTTGTATTATAGACCATTCCTTAGTTCCCATAATCCTCATTATTATTCACTTCTCTTACTTAAGGATCAATTATGAATGACTCTGTTAGAAGATCTTCATTCCAAAAACAAATTAAACATATCTTTTTTTGCATGTTTGTAATCAAGAATAACTCTCATAATTATGCAAATGTGATATCTATATTATTGAATCTATCTTGATAACTGCAAGTCGTCTTGTTTTCCAACTATAAAATCGCTCATGATTTCTATTCAATAATTAATCAATTCTTTTGGTTTAAGGCCTTATTCCTTACTATTAATACATACATAGAAACAAGCCATGTAAATAATACACTTCTCAAACTATGAAGATTTAGACTATTACAAGGGCATTTACACTTTTCAAACTATGAAGATTTAGACTATTACAAGGGCATTTCTAACCTAAGGCTAAGTTTTTTCCATTTTTATTTTTTAAGGAGAATTATGACCTTCTCAAAAGACTACAACCTTTTGGTGGACTTCTCATACAACTATACATCCAAGCACAAAGTTCCTAAATCCAACGATCTTTTCCATTCCACATATAATACAATCATTCTTAGGTTTCTAAATCATGCAACAATTCCAATGCATCAAAATGTGATCTCACTTTCCTTCAATTTCTCCTTCCAAAAATGTCACAAGCACATATTCTTGTAAAAAAAGAACTCAAATAAGCTTTTCCTTAATCACATACCTTTTTCCTTCAAGTTCAAATAAAACAAAGTTCATACCTTTTTCCTTCAAGTTCAAATAAAACAAAGTTCATACCTTTTTCCTTTTTATCTTCTAAACATGTTATTCTCTTAACAATTTACAAGTTAATCAACTTTCAAGAAAGAAATTCACCAAGTTCATAAACAATATGAATTTTGACTCGTTTTCCTAACTAACAATAGTTTAGAGAAGTTTCATGAGTTCAATCCTCATAATTTCTCTAATTAAACTAGTTTAAATAGAATCAACCAATAAGCAATTGATAAAATTATTAAGGAGACTATTATGGATTTCCTAGATCTAATTTGTCTTAAACCAATAGAAAAGATGATGACAACTTATCACGATAATTTTGTTTTTCAACATTTCAAGTATTTGAAAATCAATTTAATTCTACTTAAATCCAATACATACAAAAGAATTACAATACTAGAGGATAGATACCTAGTTCACACTTGATTCCATCTATCAAAATCAGTTATTCCAAACATCCTAAACCACTTAATGGTGTTCACTATACCAATCTTAGTATTTTCATTTGTAATCAAATGAAAATAATGGATTTAATTCTAAAGAAAATTCATGTTACGAACCTCTATGCATTTACTTTAATTACACATAATCAATCTTCCTTAATCATGTCTATGAGATTTCATAGAAATAATTTGTTCATTCTAACCAAAAGAATTACTTAGTTCATAGATATATGTTAGTATGGATTCCACACCCATACCTTACCTTATGGATATATGCTAGTATGGATTCCACACCCATACATTAGTTCATAGATATATATGCTACTACGGATTCCACACCCATACATAACTTAAGGAAAACATAACCTTCAAGTGTTCCTTAAATGGCTTCCACAACCCTTCATGCACCAGTCACTTAAGACTCTTATTTATTATGAAGGTCATACTTCAACCTAGTATTTGAGTAATTTCAATTTATTTTATGCATAATGTCAACCCAAACTACACAAAATCATGTCAAAAATCATAGGAATTACATTCTTACTCATTAAGAATGTAGTCCCAAATCATATTTTAACACATCAAATTAATGCACATATGTTACTCTTGAATCTACATTCACGGTGAAAAGTGACATCCTTCAAGGTAGCTTATGTTAAGTTTCCATTAGTGTAGGTAAGAAAAGATTCAAAATTAACATGGTGAACTCAATCATCATGTTAATTGAACCTTGGCCTTACACTTGTTACACATTACCAAAGCATACACACCAAGGTCATCATACTATAGTTTAGATTAGGCCAATATTTTTCTTGGTAGATACAATTTCAGCTAGTAAAGATGGCTAATAGGCTCATATCACATTGATAATGATGCATTAAATATATATGAAACCATACATCCATTCCACATATCTTACTCACCCATTGACAATCAAGCCATTCACATGCTTGGGTTTAACCCTAACTTTTCAAGCATATACTTTCCCAATATGTCTTTAATTCCTTTATCGTATTTCTAATAATTTGTCTTAACACAAATATAAAGGAATATAAGAATAAAATATTTTTCTTTAATGAGTTTATAAGTGACATAAAAATAATAATATCCTTTATGCAACCAATATGCTTCAAAGTCAACATACACAATAATTCAACATGCATGCAAAATCAACATTCATGCATCAAGCCACAAGCAAGCATGTTGGCCCATCAGGCCCTAGTGTTTTAAATTGGCTCTGATACCCTATGTAAGGTCCCACCTTCCCAACCATCAATAATATAGAGAAGTGTTGAACACTAAGACACAAAATGTGATACTTCTTTTAATGTTTTTGTTTCCAAATCCCAAGACAAGCCCAAAGCCAATGTCTCACTCAAACCCCAAATCCAAACTACCAAATGACAACCATCACTTGATCCTCAACCACAAAAATCATATTTAAAGGAAAGAGTCTTTAGTGGATGAGTAAATATCAAACTTTACAAGCCACAATTTCCAACAAGCTAATAGTTACTTGACACATATTCACTGAGACATTCCAGAAACATCTTGGTTATAAATCCTAATTTCACTTGGGAATTTTTTTACAGACAATTCATAAATGTAAATAGCTACAACCATTGTAGCATTATGGTAAATACTTTGCAAACATATCATATATAACGGTTGAGGCATTTTGTCAACCACTTGGTAGCCATCATTTCTTAAGACAATTTTGACAACCATTAGCAACATGAATATAAGACTCTTACTCAACCTATTTAACTCATAAAATTCATAAATTAAAACTTCAAATATTGGCATATTAAAACATAAACTAATCATCTTAATCCTTCACCAAAAACTCGATAATAGGCACACAAAGTTAGCTGCAGTAATCTGCAAAATCGCTCAGATTTACTATCTAGGTTTTGAAAAGTGTTTGTTTGGAATCAAATGGGGGGTTACAAGGTCATGAGGCACGGATACCCCCTGATGTTGGGAGGAATCGCAACCAAAACGCCCAAGGATGTGGTTCTTTAAAACAACAAAAATTTAGATCCTTAATGTCTCATTTACCGATTTTGTCAAACACATAGAATGCAAACTTTCGTCTATAACTCTACATGAGGAAATACAACCAAGATTTATGCTACTAATATATGTTCATTAAATTCATACATTTTTAAATCCACCATATGAGTTCTTGAAACATTTTACAACCCACAAGCTAATTCCTTTGACATTATTTGACAGGCTTATTGTAGTCATTGCTACAATTTGATAAACACATAGCAACCCTGAATGCTACAGCCATTAAGGATTTCTGTCAAAATTCTAATAGTACCATAACAAAAACCTGAATCACAAAACATTGAATTATTGATAAGGATATGAAACATAACCCATAATTGAAATTTACCTCAAACTTACCTCAAGCCTTTGATCTTCCAAACCATATTTTTGCTGCCATTATTTTTTTTGCATTTTCTTTTAAGGGTTGATTATGTAATTCCTCCAGGGATATTTTAGGTACATGTTTATTTTCTTACTTCTCTTGTAAGCTACAAGTTAGCACTTATTCATGCATAGATAAATTGATATCATTGCTTATTCATAGATTTTGTCAAACACTTTGCAAAATATTCTGAACATTTCCTAAAACATGCATCTATTTACCTAAAACAAAACCGTAACTCATGAAATCCTTACCCAAGTCCTTTGGAATTTCTTTACTGCAATTACCTTCAGCAATATTCGGCTTTCCTTTCTCAAATGCTACCATACCAAGGTTAGTACTATAAACTACACCAATAATAATTCCATAACGGCTTGAGATCTGAACATCCATACATATAGACCACTCTTAGTCTTCATTTTCAACTAGCCAATAAGATTCCAGATAACATAAGCGTGACCCAAAATTAGATGCTTACAACAATTTGAATTTCTACTTTTTATTTTATGCTAAAGCTATACTACAATTTTAGGAGAATTAAAATTATACCTGAATCAATATTCAACTCCATTCACTAAGAATGTGATCCATCTTTGATACCTTAACCAACTCATTTGAACCATCCGTTTTTCCACCCAACCATATCCAAGGAGAAATTCTCCCCCTGGAACCCCCGTGTTGTAAGAGCTCACGAGCATTACCAAAATATAACAATAGAGAGATATACAAGACAAGTTGTGGAAGATAAGTTTCACTTCTCCCCAATACCACTCATGGTCAGCTCCACCAGGTAGAGATACTTCGTAATTTAGTTTAGGAATTCAAATTCATTTCGAAAGCAATTGGCTACTCTCCAAGTTTCTCCCTCTCCTAGTATCTTTTTTTTTAAATCTCTGCAACTCTTGTTATCACAATGCACTCCCCTAAGTGAGAATACATGAGACATATATAGGAAGAACAACAAATTCTCGTCATAAAGTAGGAGTAATATGCATGCCTTGTATTCCATTTAGAGGAGTGTAACTCGTGCCATTAAGGAGAGGTATGCATGCCTTAGTTAAGGAGAGTGTAACAAATGCATTAAAGAGAGCGTAAGAGGAATCTTTTATGACATGTCTTTAATGAGTGTAAGAGGAATATTTCCTTCTTTGATGAATGCATAAAAGAGAGTGTAATGTATTATTAAAAGAGAGAGAGGGTTACTTAGAGACGTGAGAATCATCAAGGAGAGAGGTGTGAAGTGATTGAAGAGATGAAGGTGACTTGTAATTCCCTTTTAATAATAATATCATAAGCTCATAAAAGATAATAATATTAATAATATTGAGGATTAAGTCAAGATTAAACTATTAAGATTGATTAATGATAAGTTAAGTGATTTTTCCTCAACTACACTTGATTATCCATTGACTTAAGGTGATTTACATTTTTGGAAAATCATACTTGAGATGCTAGACATGACTTTCTATTTTTAGAAAGTCACTCCAGAGTAATTAGAAATGAGATTCTATAAAGGAAATCCATCCATGAGTTTCCCATGAGTGGTATTTTTATTCCGAGACATAGGTATTATGCATCCCTATTGCATACATCTTCATGCCTTAGTAAATTGAGGACTATGCGCCTTGATCTACTCCAAGGATCCAAGATTCCACACCTTGATCTTTTAAATATTTAGAACTTTGTGTCCCAATTCTTTTACTATAGATCCAATACTCCACGTCTTTATCTTTCATGGATTTAGGACTCCTCACCCTAATCCTTTTATTATAGTTCCAAGATTCCATGTCTTTATCTTCCATGGATTTAGGACTCGGCGCCCTAATTTTCATGGCTTATCATCTACTCTACTTTGAAACTCCACACTTCACCTTAAGATATTGATTGTGAGCTAATGCCTATCTGATGGTTCGTTGGTAAGGCCTTGTTCCAAGACTTGCACACATCACAATCTCATAGATCATATGAATCAAATAAATTTCATAATTACTTTATTCACATTTTACCAAAGATTGTGCATGACTTCCACAGTCATTTTGGTTATGGAAAAATGACTTCCGCGATCATTTATAATTTGAATATCCTTATTTACAAATAACCACGTCCCTTGTCACATACTGCTCAATACAAGATCAAGCATATATAATCATAAAAATCATGTATCATGGCTTCCACAATCATTTATAATTTGAGCATCCTTGTTTGAAAATAACCATGTCCCTTGCCACATTTTGCTCAGTACAATGATAAGCATATATATTATGAAACTAGCTCAAGAAAATATAGAAAAGATAGATCAACGCCTTATAATTCAGCCTCTTCGAGGGGGCAGCCTCCTTTACATTACATAAATGAACAATTCTTCGATGATACAATTGACAAAACCTCATTTCTATTTATAGGAGTCTAAAGAGTCACAATATAACCTAGCCGGCCTAATAATAATAATATAAAGCCACAAAAATAGCAATAGAGGGATTCTATGGGGCACAGTAATAACAATATGGGGACAATAGAGGCACAACAATATTAATAAGGGGTATAACTACAATAGTAATGGGGTAATCACTAGTATTATAGGGACCCAACATGCCCCTCTCCTTCAAAAAAGTGTTGTCGTATAAAATTCTCATCCTCCCATGCGGAATCTTCAGTGGATAAGTTATTCCACTAGATAAGATACTCCGAAATTGATCGATTTCATAGCTGTCGAGTTCTTGTTTCTGTGACTGCTTCCGGTTCCAATATAATTTCTCCTTCCTCGTCAAGTTCAGGCAATATTTTTTGAACTGGGAGTTTGTCACCTATAACCTTCTTTAAACATGAAACATGGAAAACTGGGTGCAATCGAGAAGCTGTAGGAAGCTCCAATTTGTATGCCATAGTACCAATCTTTTGCAACACCTTGTACAGACCATAATACTTTGGTGATAATTTATTATCCTTCTTAGCTTGCTTGAGGGACATTTGCGTATATGGTTGTAGCCTTAAGAATACCCAATCACCTACATCAAAACTTCTTTCACTGTGATGTTGATCTGCCTGTTGTTTCA
>APFE031686107.1:94403-144570 GCA_000404065.3 Pinus taeda
TATTCTCCCATGGATAGCTTGATATTATGGCACTTTCCAGAGAAATTTATTGTTCCTCCATTTGCAATCATCACTCGACACTCTGGTGTTGGATATAGGAAGCAATTCAATTCTTTTGCTACCTTACAATGAATAAAATTATGGGTGCTTCCTGAATCAATCAACAATATTACCTTTTTCTTCTTGATTTGTCCATCTATCTTGATGGTTTGAGGGTGGTAATTCCAGCCAATGCATTACAAGATATGGTTGGATTCATTTCTTCTTTATCTAGGCTTTGTTCTTGGCTAATATCCTCTTCTTTTGACCTTTCTTGCTCATTTTCTTCTTCCTCTTCACAATCTATGTAGAATAATTTCTTCTCAGCACACTTATGACCTTTAGTGTATTCGCTATCACAACTATAACAAAGCCCTTTTGCTCTTTTTTCTTCTAATTGTTGTGGTGTCAACCTTATAGGTTGTGGAAAACTAAGGGCAACAACACTTCTATATTTATAGTTGTGAGTGGTATGCTTCCTGTTTACCATAATTTCGCTTTCCATTTTTCTTGCTAACCTGAATGTCTTCTCTAATGAATCAGGTTCCCAAAGGCGAACATCATGTTGGATATTATCATTTAAAGCCCCTATGAACACATCAATCCTATGCTCCTCTGGAATATCTTTTACCCTTATGTTCAATTTTTGGAACTCTTCAATGTGCTCCATTATTGAACCCTTTTGTTTGAGACTTATCAATTGGCTAAAAAAAGTGTTGCTTTTTGTATCCTCATAATGTGCTATCAATTATTTTGTAAAAATTGCCGAAGTGATAAATTGTTTACGAGAGCAAAGTCATTGATACCATACAAACTGATTTGGTTCCAAATATAAAGTTGCAATACGTACCTTTTGTGTGTTTTGCACATTATTGAGATTGAAAAATTAATCCATCTATAATATCCATGTTGCTGAATCCTTGCCATCAAACTTCCTCATATCGATTTTTGGAATATGATGGGTTTTCGATCCCACATTAGAGTCTATGGAATCATGATTAACATTTCTTTTGTTCTCATCATGAGTTTCCTTTACTACCCTTTCACCCTTAGTGACCATTTCTTGTAGCAGATTATTCATATTTATCTTCAATTCGTCCATGTCTGTCTTCAAATCTATCTTCCAATCGTCCATGTATGTCTTCAAATCTGTCTTCCAATCGTCCATCTTAGCTTCCATGCCATTCATCTTAGCTTCCATGCCCTTTATCTTAGATTTCATGCCATTTATCTTAGCTTCTGTTAGCTTTTGTGAGGCTGACATTTTTTGCACTTGGTCTTGTAATTTTGATATATCATGTAGCATTTCTTCCTCTTCTTCATGAGTCATGCTAGAGCTTTCAGGTTCCTTACTAGGTGTTTGCATTTTCTTTCCTCAAGGCATCAGTTATTGATAATAATGCTCTACTAGCCCTTTGAATTCTTTCAAAATAAATTTTCAAACCAATCTTAAGCAAAAATTTAAAAGAATCTACACACCTTTTTTTTCTTTGTAGGAGCTCGATATTGCTTCTGATATATCTCTGTATTTTCAGAACATCCAGTGCTGAAATTGCGACCTGTGGTAGCCCTCTATGTCCTCTTTCCAATGTCACAAGTGTAATCCAAATTGGATTCTCCAAGGAAGAGTTATGCGAAATCTCCCACAGTGACCTGATTATAGACTAGTTCAGTAGAGCGAACTTGTACGACGTGCCAAGAGTCACTGTTTCGACTTTTAGCTTTGAAAAATATATAGAAGAAACTATAGTTCATCCTCTTTCTGCATCTTCTTACGAAATTTCAATTCAATGCTCAGAGAAAAAGTTATGACGATTTTCCCCAAGTCACCTGTTTGGAATGTAATTCATGAGTCTGCAAAAAGACCAACTTCCTCAGATCATATCTCCGCAAATATAGCGCAAAAAGCTCTGAAATTTGGACCTGAGATTTAGCGCGATGTCTTCTCAATTGGATTTTTTTTCAACTTCTGAAACGTCAAGAAAAAAAAAAAAAAAAAAAAAAAAAGGAAGTTATAGCGAAAATGGCACGATGACCTATTTGGAGCAGCGAAACCCTAGAATCCAAAGCTCTGATACCAAATGTTATGAAATTAGCGCAAGAAAAGATAGATCAATGCCTTATAATTCAGCCTCTTCAAGGGGGAAACCTCATTTACATTACATAAATGAACAATTCTTCGATGATACAATTGACAAAACCTCCTTTCTGTATATAAGAGTCTAAGGAGTCACAATATAACCCAGCTGACCTAACAATAATAATATAAAGCCACAAAAATAACAATAGAGGGATTCTATGGGGCACAGTAATAATAATATGGGGACAATAGGGGCACAACAATATTAATAAGGGGTATAACTACAATAGTAATGGGGTAATCACTAGTATTATAGGGACCCAACAATATATCATCGTACAAATCATGTATCATGACTTCCACAGTCATTTATAATTTGAGCATCCTTGTTTGAAAATAACCATGTCCCCTGGAACATTTTGCTCAATACAATTTTAAGCATATATAATCATACAAATCATGTATCATGACTTCCATAGTCATCTATAATTTGAGCATCATTGTTTGCAAATAACAAGGTCTCCTTCCACATACTGCTTAGTACAAAATTATGCATATATAATCATGCAAATCATATATCATCCATAAATCATAATTAACCATATGTTCCACAACCATGATCATCCATGGATCTATGTGTCTCAATATCGGATCACCATCCATGGCATACACCTATGTCCAAATTAAAATGCCAAAAGAAAAAACATCGATAATATGATCTTGATCAAAAAATTAGTTCTTATACACACAACCATAGATATTTTCATAAGCACGTAGCAACCAGATGACCCAAACTAGGTCTATAACATATAAGCATGTACATAATTTGACCATGCATAATGTTATATCATTACATCAAAATCACCCTCTCTAAGTGTCACAAAACTAACCTTGCCAAGGTGGGACACTACAGTGATATGCTTCAAACAATTTGGGTTACATCTCAGAAATAATTGGCACTGTGGATTAGGTCAGATGTCTTTTTATTGTTTCGGACCCCTGAGGCTTATTGGACTATTTGGCATAGAAAAACAGAGCTAATTTTTCCATTGCGATGGACTGACTTCCACATAAAATAAACTTGGATTGAACATGTCTTGATTACAGATTTACTCGGTAAGTGCTCCTTTCACCATGTTAGGTTTTCATCTTGAGATGAAAAAACCAAACCCTAGAGATGACTTCCTTTGCATGGCTTGTTCTTTTACCATAGCTCTAATATGTTGAAATTCCATTGTAAAAGGGAATTCTTTAACATGATAATTACTTGTGAATGTTATTTTTTGTTTCTTGTTATTTTATTAATCTTCTTCATCATACAATTACCATTAGAATGCAAGAAAGTAAAAACAAGAGATGAGAGACACCGAAGATAGGCAAGAGGAAGGCAAAACCCCACTAAGGGGGAAAACCCAACAATCTTTTCCTTGTAGAGTCATTAAAAAAAACAAGTCAAACAATCATTATCTCAAGTGCCAAGTCAGCGCTTGATCAGGTAACATCTTCCTTCACAACATCCTTCATAGATTTGTCCATAAATTTGTTCAACATCCTTCATAGGTTTGTTCATAGGTTTGTTCATAGGTCTGTCCATAGATTTGTTCATAGGTTTGTTCGACATCCTTTGTAGGTATGTCCATATATATGTTTATAGGTTTGTTCAACATCCTTTGTAGGTTTGCCCATAAATATGACATCAAACCAGCCTCACATCATAGGTACCTCTATCTTACAGTAGCTCACATATAGTCATAGAAACTGCACCACGGAAGTTTCCATATTTCATGGAAGATGACATCACAAAGGCTCATATATGCCACAGAAGAAAGCACTACAGAAGCTCACACATACCACAGAAGAGAGCAACACATGAACTCGCATCTATCACAAAGAAATCACTTCAGAAGTTTGCATATATCACACAAGATATGTGTCATGCCTAACACGTCTAACCACAGAGAGAAACCTTTTATTAACTCGTCCAAATCACATGAAAGGTCTAAAATCTTTTTTCTACAAGTATTTGAAAATCACCACAGAAGTCTTAGAATCTTCGTTACAAAAATCAATTTCTTTTAGCCAATAAATGTCGTCTTTAAATATATTATGAAGACCGAAGCTAATTACATTTTCCAACAATCATAATTCAACTTACTTGAAAGGCAATAGTAAGCATACTTCATTACATGCTATGATTTAGAAAATAAGTTCTCTACCTTAGTAAAGCTAAATGAATTTAATTTGTAATAATGGGTGACAATAACGTCATTACATATGTATATAAGTACTAACTTTACATTAAAAAAATTGTTTAATTGTTATACTTTTTGAATATTTTAGTTATATATTTATTAATTTTGATTGTGAAAATATTGATTTTCGCTATATAAAAGTCTTAAAACATAAAACAAATATAACTTCTATGTTAAAAATATATATATTTAATTTTATATATATATATATATTATTTTTATAATATTATATATAAAATTAAATAAATTTAACATAAATAAGTAGATGTTGATCTTATATTCAGAAAATGATATTGAATATATCCACTGTGTTAATGATAGACATAAAATAATGTAAGATGTTGATCTTATAGTCAAAAAATGATATTGAATATATCCACAGAAATGGGTTATTAGCAAGATCAAATTAAAAATACAAGGCTAATAAGGACTATTAATAAAATCAAATTATGGACTAACATTGAATCTTATATTTATAATAAGTTTCGTTATCATTTTTTATGTTAAAAAGGAAAAACTAAAATTCATTTAAAAACAAAGTAGTTCTTCGATATATATGTATGTTTACATATATTATTTTTTCCTTTATGAAGAAAAGGATTGTTTTCATGAAAGCATCACCATTTGCGTCAATTCTAAAATTATAATTGGTAGTCATCAATAAGCATTAAAAGTGGTTTTGTATATATCTGAACTTTTAAGTAATGAAAAACATTGTTTTGGGATAAATAAATTCAAATAGATGGAAACCGAGAATGTATTTATATAATAAATCATATTAAGATAGAATTTTCTAAAGAATGATGTTTATTTTAGTTATTTTTTACTCTATTTTACTTAAAGTAGAATATGAGTGGGTCTAATAGTTAAGAATATGTGTTTTCTGCATGGAGATAGGTTTCTTGTCTATAAACAAGAAAGTTTCATACATCAATTTGGTGTATGGCTTAACAGTGATCTTAAAATTAGATTATTATTTATTTTACAAGTGATGATAAACAAATCAAGTTGGTGGAGAAAAATTGGTAAGCAAAATTTGTGTGATTTTTTTCACAGCAATGATCGTGATGAACATCAAATGGCATTGACCATATTTGACTTTTGTCCCACATCATGTTTGCTGGAGTTGGACAAGTTTTATCCCCTTGGTTTTTTTAAAAGTAACATTGATTTGCATTAATCAATAGCACTAGTTGCAATATGTAATGGTGATTTGTATTAATCAACAACACCAGTTTAGAAGCTCCCAACCTGACCTTGTGCTAGTTGAGCTGGACTGATAAGATGTTACCAAACCCAAGTAAATTGTCTAGGTCTAATTTGCAACCCCTCACGAACTCATAACCTTATTGGAGCCCTTACTGGAGTGAAGTACCGGGATACGCAATACGAGGAAGGAAGCTAGCACCTTAAGGATTGTTTTCTTAAGCCAAGGTGCCTACCTTTTCATTTTTTCTGCCTGTCACATAACTCTTTCTGAGAAAGGAAGAACATGATAGCTTTCACTTGACTATCATCCAGCGTAAGTACAATCTGACCCTATGTTTGGGATGGGGGAGGTCTTTTTTTTGCATCAAGAGGTGCTTTATAGTCTAATATGGGGATGTTGTAACATTAGCATTGGATACTATTATATTAAATAATAATAATAAAACTATTTACATTAGAAAAATTTAAAAATACAAGTTGGCTTTAGAGTTAATTTAGATTTATGTTTTTGAGTTAACAAAAAAAAATTGTTAATTGTAGTGCATGAAAATAATAATAATAACATAAACAGTTTACATCGAAGCTAATGGCATGTAATAAACATGATTTTTCAGGCTTTCTCAATAATTTGTTTGAAACAATAACTGAACATTCTACTCCAAACTGTTCTCCAACCCATTTAACACATCAAATGTCAGCATTGCTTTTGCCTTTGCATCAAAATTTTGGCTTTCATTGACCTCCAATTTCAAAGACATATCATTTGGAAACCATAGCATTTGACCTCTGATTTCAAAGACATATCATTTGGCAACCATAAAATTTAAACTATTGGCAGTTATGTTGATATCTCCAAAATTCAAACTTATCCACAAGTTTTCAATTGACATGGTTAAATCTGAGATTAAGTAAAAGTCATTGTAATCGCATGTGTATCACATGGACTTTAAAAAAAGTGGCCCCTAGAAGAATATTTATAAATTTAACCTAAAACTTACTCCCAATTTTGACAGGTTTGATCTATCTATCCAAAACTCAAATCAGCTAGCTTGCTAAGAAATTATGCTAAATAAGATTTGTTTGTGAGCAAACATCCACGTGGCATGGAGATGCATTTCAGAATATCAGATCTGAATATATACATTATGCAAAACAAATTGCCATTCAAGAATCAGCCTACAATCTTGTAGCTTGGATTTACCAGATTATCGATGCCCGAAACAACCCGCACTGATTCAATCACATCTCCAACTTTCAGATCAGCTAGATAATCTTGGTTTTCTGTTACATATCCAAAGACTGAATACCTTCCATCCAAGATATCAGATCTGCTGGGAGTAACTTCACTTCCTTTGAGAAGCCAAAATACTTGGCTGGAAGCAGAGTTATCCTGCAGTTCCTGCTTGCAAACAAACTTTATCTATGTCAATACTGGATTTCCTTTTTTTAATCATCTGGCTCGCATACATGTATATAAAAGATAAGATAGAATTCCACACCTTTCAAATACTAAAGTACTAGCAGCAACATAAAATGTGTTCCAACCATTTACATGCAGAAACTAAAAATACGAGTGATATATTGTAAATTGAGATCATAAGTAGAAATATGTGTGAAAGAAACCCACATCTCGTGCCATAGCCATAGTTCCAAATGCATTGAAAGGAAGCTTCATCCGAGCATTGTTTCGACCAAGCTCCTGCAAAGCAGAAAAGGACCAAGTGTAAGATCAAGCAATACATTTATCAAGCTGCTGATGTTAGGCCTTGCAACACTGACAGGACAAAAAGTAAAGGATGGATCACTTGATACACTAAACACATTTTATTTCTGACTCAGTGAGCGGAGGAGACTGTTGAGAAGCCAAAAGGGGAATGATTATATAGATTTCTCTTTACTTGATAACTGCTTGTGATGTCCTTTTACTTATTAGCTTTGTTACTTCTTATTATATGTGTGAATCATCAAACAACTACCAAAACAAGAAGAACAAGAACACAAAGTATAGGCTGCAAGCCAGGGCCAAAACCTCTCCACTCGAGAGGGAAACCCGCAAATCTCTTCTCTTCCTTATAGATTCCTCAATTGACGAATTCTAAGACCTTAAGACTGACTTCAAAACCCTCCAAGACCAAGACCAACCTCTCTGGATGATGTGCTAACCTTGATCCTGTCAAACCCAGTCAAATCTCTTTCAGTAGCAGTTATTCGACCTCCAGCTGCAGAAATTTCGGCCTCCACTACAGATCTGAAATTTCGGCCCCACAAGCAGTTGTTGCTGCCACACGTGTGAGTTTTGATTTGCCTTCTCAGCCCTCCTTTGACCTTCGCTTGACTTTCTTTCACTTCAGGAGCATGAGGATTACCCTTGGTGACCTTCGCTTGACCTACTTGTCTCCTTTTCTCCAAGATCGAACTTGAAGATAGAAACCCTAGGTCTAGTTGCAGAAACCCTAGTTCTCCTTAGCATGTGTGAGAGAAAATTAGCCCAAACACAAATCTCCTTCCTCCTCCTTCGTTGCCTTCTTCTTCCTCTTTCTTTGCTAGAACAAGTGGTGAGTGAATGTGCTTCAAGTAGGACGAATTCTCTTCTATTTATAGGCTCTTCAAGGGTGGACGTGGCTTTTCCTTTAGGCCGACTTGCCAGCTACCAAGCCGACTTGGTCTTGGAGGGTATATGGACACTTTTTAGGACAAAAATAATCTTCTTTACAAGTTACAATGTGCCTGATGGGGTCTTCAACTTATGACAATGATTCTTTTGATTTCTTGGCCTAGGACAAACCCTAGAAACACTTAATGGGTGCTTGACCTATAAAATAAAAGACCTTGAGCATGAAACCCATGCTCCAAAAATAATAATAATATTTTTTTCTTTCATTTTACACTTTTCAAGAATCAAAAGTACATTTCATCTATATGAAGACCAAACCTAGTTACACCTTTTTCAACACTCCCTCTTAACTAGGGAGGTATTCATATATGGTACATGGACATTTTCAATCTGAAGAGATCTCATAAGAAGAGTCGAATTGATAACCCATCTGTCTAGCATCATATCAACCAGCATTGTCACATAGCAAGGCATTGACTAACAGCTCTATCTCTCCACAAGATCATAGCACAATGTTGGCGAGACCAATGATTTATAGACACTATCATCATTGTCTCTCAAGGTGCATACTCCACCCAGGTGTTCACCGAGTATGACCTTCTTTGGACTATTCTTGTCTTGGATAGCTAGTCCTCAAAGAATATCAGTCCACGACTACTCTTATCTTGGATCCCCTACCTCATCCTCAAAGTATTGAATGTCAGATGGTTACCCAATCCTCCATTCTTTCTTCCCAAGTGAAGACAAGAATGATGTGCCTATATCTCCCTCTCAACTAGGGAGGATATATCAACCAAGCCAAGCTTGTCTCTCAAGTACACAAGCTTCTTGTTAGGAAGAGATTTCATTAATATGTCAGCGACATGCTCATCAGTGGAGATATACTGTAGCTACAGCACACCATTTTGTACTAGCTCCCGAATATAGTGATACTTGTTGTTTATATGCTTTGTCTTTCCATGAAATACTGGGTCTTCAAACAACCGTATACAACTAGTGTTGTCACAATGTATCACTGAAGGGTCCATCGATCCTTTGAAGTTTAAATAGGTCAAATAGCAACTTTCTTAACCAGACCGCTTCTCTGCTTACTTCACATTCTGCAACATACTCAGCCCTAACACTACTCAAAGCAACTGAAACATCCTCCCGCAGTGCTTCTTCCATCCTACTCGTTGCCTCCCTAGTCTGAATCTATATATCCAATTAGGTGGACATCATTCCTCCTATCATATTTTAGGCAGTAGTGGATAGTTCCTCACATATATATCAGTATATGTTTTGCTTCTATCCAATGATCATGATTTGGCTCTACTTGGAATTGACTAAGACTGTTTACCGCAAAAAATATGCCTGGTCAAGTATTCACCAAGTACATTAGTGAGCCAATCAGTTGTCTATACTTGGAAGGATCCACAGGGCTCAATTCAGAACTCCTTAGTCTCTTCAAGTTTGTGATCATCGAAGTGGTCATAGGTTTGCAGTCCATCATGTCAAACCTCTTCAACATCTTGATCACGTACTTTCCTTGACCCAGATAAATTTCATTAGGTCCTTGCCAGACTTCTAGTCCCAAATAGTAATGCATCAGTCCTAGATCCTTCATGTCAAATTTTGTTGTTGGTTGCTTCTTACAGTCATCAATTCGACCTTCTACACCTGTCAAGAGAAGATCATCTACCTACAAAAGAATGATTACAGGTTCTCCATCTACAACCTTGATATAAAGGTTCGGATCAGCAAAACTTTTTGTGAAGCCTATTCTTTGTAGGTATGCATTCATTCTAGCATACCATGCCCTTGGTGCTTGCTTGAGACCATATAATGCTTTCTTCAATCTACAAACATATGCCTTCTTGTATTTAACTTCAAATCCCAAGGGTTGCTCTTTATAGACTTCCTCATCTATTGTGCCATTCAGAAATGTAGCCTTGACATCCATTTGGTAGATGTTCCATCCCATCGATGCGGCCAGAGAGACTAATGAACAAATGGTTGTATATCTTGTTTTCGAAGCAAATGTCTCTTCGTAGGTAATGCCTTCTTGTTGAGAGAAGACCCTAGCCACAGATCTTGCCTTATCTATACTTCCATCTGCCACATGTTTGATCTTATAGATCCACTTGGAAGTTACCATAGATTTGTCTTCGAGCCTAGGTACGATCTCCCAAACTCCATTCTTCATTATAGATTGATATTCTTCATCCATTGCATCCTTCCATTCTTGATGATTGATAGCCCCTTCAAAGGTGGATGGCCCTGCTTCTATTAGTTTTGTCATGTATGCAACATACACATAATATCTCTTGGGTTTCTTGCTTTCTCTAAATGAGCCTTTCGCTGCCCGATGTCCTTATGCATCAAGTAGTGTAGATTTCAACCACTTAGGTCTCTTTCTTGATTCGAGGAGGACCACAAGTTGGATGGGTTCATTGGGACCTTCATCTTCATGATGAGATTCTTCTTCTTCCCTGTTAACGTCTTCTTCAAATAATGGAAGTTCTTCGTCATCAGATTCGATGGGAAGTTCCTTAGAATTCTTGAATGCAATACTCTCGTCAAATATGACATCTCGACTTACTTCTATATGGTGTCCTTCCTTTATGTAGATCATATAAGCCTTAGAGAAGTTGTTGTAGCCAACAAATGTTCCTCTCATGTCTAATGGATCTAGCTTCTTTCTTTTGTCCTTGGTATATGAATATTTATGGGACACCCAAAGATACAGAGATGTTCTACGATTGCTTTCTTCCCAATGATGGCTTCACCCCACAGAATTTTTGGTAGATCTTGATCATGTAACATTGCCTTTACATTTTCTTCAATGGATTGGTTCTTTAGTTCTGCAACTCCATTTTGTTCGGGATTATATGGGACTATCAACTCCCTCTTAATCCCAGATTCCTTACAAAAGACTATAATTTCCTTGGATGTATACTCTCCTTCATTCTCGGATCTTAGTATCTTGATTCTTCTTTTTGTAAGGTTCTCTACTTCAGCTTTGAATTCTTGAAATTTTGTAATGACTATGTCCTTGGTTTTCATTAAGTAAACCTAGGTCTTTCTTGAATGATCATCTATAAATGTGACATAATATAGATAACCTCCAAGAGATTTAGGATTCATAGGGCCACATACATCGGAGTGAATGAGATCCAAGGTTTCTTTTGACAGTGAAGCACTGCTTCCAAATGGTCTCTTGGTATTCTTACCCAATGCACATCCCTTACATACTCCTTCGTGATATTATTTTAATTCAGGGATTCCATCTACTATGGAGCTTAGAGTTGGAAGGATTTTGAAAGGAAGATAACCAAATCTTCTATGCCATAGTTCACACAGGCTGATTTCAATGTGAACTAAAGCTTGTGCTAGAGGAGATATCAACCTGTAGAGTCTTCCTTCTCAAATGCCAATTACTTTAGCATTCTCTATGCTTGAGTTTTTACTCCACACTACAACCTTTCCATCAATGAAAGCTACTCTATCACCCTTATCTTCTGGACTTGAAATGGAAAGTAAGTTCTTATGCAAACCTGGAACAAATAGGATGTTGTTGAGGTGAATGTTGCTTCCATTTTCCAGCTCTATGGAAGTTGATTCAATTCCTCTTATGAGATAGCTCTTATTATCTCCAAGTTCCACTGCGTAAGAATATTTTCCCTTTCATAATGTCTTCAATTGTTTATCATGACCAGTCATGTGCCTAGGTGCACCGCTATCAATTACCCAAATGCTCTCATCTTGAAATGTGCCAGTGAATGCCAAGAATATACCTTCATCTTTTGCCTTGATTGCTTCCTCCTTTGCAACATTGAATAGGAGATTCCATGCTTCCTTGATGCTTTTCATGATATAGCTTGCTACCTATGAACATCTTTTGATGAGCTTCTTCAATGTAGTGGAGATCTTCATAATGCCCTTAGTCAACCTTAACTCTGTTACCATGTTGAGAAATCAAAAGGGGAATGACTATATAGATTTCTCTTTAGTTGATAACTGCTTGTGATGCCCTTTTACTTATTAGCTTTGTTAGTTATTATTATATGTGTGAATCATCGAATAGCCACCAAAACAAGAACAAGAACACAAAATATAGGCTGCAAGTCAGCGCCAAAACCTTTCCACTTGAGAGGAAAACCCACAAATCTCTTCTCTTCCTTATAGGTTCTTCAATTGACAAATTCCAAGACCTTAAAAGACCAGTGTTGCATGAAATCACCCCCCCCCGGATCGAAACCCAAATTCGTGGCCCATACAAATCCATGGGTGATCTAACCCCAGAACCACAACTCGGAAATCCAGAACCGTGGATCGGGCCGAAAAAAACGATTCTTGGTCTATGGGAACCGTCCGGCCCAATCTTCGTTTCTGTACGCCCAAGACACGGCTCCAGAGCCAGATCACTCAGTGGATCCACCGTAGATCAGCGCCAACTCCAGGCACATCCCGACTGATTCCGTGGGCTGCCAGGCAAACCCAAAATACTCATTTTTTTATTTTTATTTTTGTTTACTTGTGGTTAAGGGTGGGTTTAACTTGGGTTAGGGAAAAGAATGAAGGGAATAAAACTCTATTTCTCCTCTCATTTCCTCACTCTTGTATTTTTGGAGAGTTTGGAGAAGAGAGGAGAAGAGAGCTTGGAGAAGAGAGGAGAAAGAGAGGAGAAGAAAGCTTGGAGAAGAGAGACTAGAGGAGAGCTTGGAGAAGAGAGGAGAAGAAATCTTGGAGAAGAGAGACTTGAGGAGAGCTTGGAGGAGTGAAGAAGGAGGAGCTAGGAGCAATGAAGGAGGAGGAGCTTGGAGGAGTAAAGAAGGGCTTCCATCTACAAGAGCTAAAGAGCTGAGTACAAACCCCAAACTCCCTCATTTTTTTGTCATTGTTTTTTGTATATTTTCTCCTCCCTCTCCTACTCTTTCCCATTCTTTCTTCTTGCTCATTTAATTGCAGGTTGTCCACCACCTATATTCATATTCCAAGATGGTTTTCTTCTGGGTTCTATGTATCATTCCATTTTTGGTTTTCATGATGGCAAGGGAGGAGTAGGAATAGAAGGGAAGAAGAACAAGAGGATAGTGGTCCCCATATGAGTGAACCAGTGTATGATGAGGAGGAAGGGTTTGAAGAGGAAGGGGATGAACCTGAAGAGAACATTGAAACACTAGAGGGGAAAGCTGCATTGACACCCTTGTGGAACTATGTGACCAAACTTTAAGGGGGAAAAGGTGGTGGAAGCTACAAGTTTTTGTGCCCTCATGGTTGTCATGGAGGAAAACCATATATTGGTTCATATACTCGTGTGAGGAGGCATCTTTGGGGGGTGTTGTACAGTGATGAGAAAAAGGGTGTCGTGGGGATACAAATTTGCCCAAATGTTTCAACTGAACAAAGAAGAAAATGCATCCAAATAGAGGAGGTTGCACAACAACAAAAACAAGAAACAAAAAACTTAGTCTAAATCAAGTGCAACCTCTAGATTTGGTAGCTCATCTCCTCATGGTACTTTTGCAACCTCTGGAGGTAGAACAATAGGGGATTTCCTTAATGTTGTTGGGAAGGATGATGTGGATGGAAAGATAGTTTCATTTGTTCGTGCTTGCAGTGTACCATTCAATGTGCTTCGGTCTCCCTATTGGCATCATATGGTTAAGGCCATCAATAAAGCCCCCAAAGGATACAAGATCCCCAACTATAAGAAAGCTAGAACAATGTTATTAGAAAGAGAAAAAGCAAAGGTTCAAAGAGCTTTGACACGTTTTAGAAATGAGTGGGTGTATTGTGGGGTATCCATTGTATCAAATGGGTGGACAAATATTAGAAACCAACATTTGATAAATGTTCTTGGTGTTTTAGCTAGTGGTGCAATATTTATTACATGTCATGACTCCTTCACCAGTGCAACGCCCCAAAACATTATAGAGCTCCTATTGCAATCAATCAAAGATGTTGGTCCTAATAGTGTGGTTCAAGTGATCACTAATAATGCAGCAAATTGTAAAGCAACAGGAAAAGTTATTGAACGTACTCAACCACACATCTTTTGGTCTAGGTGCTTGGTGCACACATTGAACCTTTTGATGCATGATATTGTGAAGCATAGAGAATGTGGATGGATTAATGAGATTTACAAGAGAGGGAAGAAACTCATTAAATTTATCACAGGGCATACAAGGGTAAACTACTTTTATGGCACTTACTCCAAGTTGCAGTTGCTTAAACTTGCAAAAACAAGATTTGCAAGTTATTACCTCACCTTTAGGTAGCTAGTGAAGGTGAGACAAGCTTTAACTAATATGGTGACCTCTAAATCATGGGAGGAAATTAACACTGATAGAGATGGTGCTAATGAATCCAAGGACACTATTCTTGACATGTTATTTTGGTCACGGATTAAATATGTTTTGAAATTAACCAAACCAATTTATTAAATGATCAAGTTTGCAAATTTAGATCGGCCAGTAATTGGGGAGGTGTAAGAGCAAATGGATAGCATGTTGGGGGAGATTAAAGACATTGGTGAGCCTAGAGATATTACCTTGTACAATTATATTCGTGCAGAGGTGGAAAAACAATGGGATATGCTAAACACCCCATTACATGCCTTAGCATATGTTCTGACACCTAAATACTATCATCTGTTGAAATTTCTAAGTCTGACATGTTAGAAATCCTTACTGCATTATCTGGTTTAATTTTTCCTACTTGTTTATTCCAATAACAAGTTATTTATAAATATAAATACTGAAATAAACACAAATGCAGCCTTAACTCATATACAGATCAGCAACTGAAATAACTGAGACAAACACACAAGGGACACCGTTAGTTTTGGACAATCGTACCCGTAAAAACCCATTGCGGGAAAACAGGTGCAGTAGATATGAGGGTTTTATTATTATGCAGTTTTTGAATACATCTAGGGTGCTAGAAATGGCTCGCCGCTCACCCAACAGAGAACGCCCTCAACAGTAGTACCTCTCCTCGAAGATAGATATTTCGGCTAATCCATCACCGGATGAACGATCCCACAGCAACAATTGCAGCGCCTTAGCTGGACAGCGAAAGCTGCTCCAAGCTTCTTTGTTGCTCTGTGTCCCTCTGCAGGGACTGCATCACCTTCCCGGCTCACCAGCGCTCAGTCTGCCCCATGAAAATTCTTTTGGCACTGCCTCTTGGCCCTACATCAGCTCTGCTAGCCTCTGCGCAGCTATTGAAGCCTCTACGTCAGCCCCTTGGCTCTCTGTGTTAGCCCTTAAACCCTCTGCATCACCCACGCTGGCCTCTTCAGCTCTGTGTAGCTTCCAGTTGCCTCTGTGTCAGCCTCTCAAGGCTTTGCGCTGTCTCTCTGGCACTATCTTTGCTCTCTGCTATGTATTCTCAGCCTCGTGCCAAACTGCCCCTCACTGCAACAGATCACTAGCTCAATTATCTTAGAAAAACCCTGCTCCAAAAAATCGAACTGACTGATCAATTTGGTGTGTCTCCAACCGAATCTCAAGCCTCCTCTTATACTTTTCCTGTTGAGTCTTCAACGATCGAGTTTAATTCCCTAATCAACGACTAAGATTAGATTCGACTTGATCCTTATCTCTTCGAACCTTCTAACCCAAAATTATATTAATACACATTAATATTTTAATTTTAAGCTTATACTTAGGACCCCATCAAAAATATTAATCATTTTAATATCTCCTCATACGGGTAAATTTCTCCAAACAATTTCTAGGTTTTGGAGATCTCATGTGCTTTAGCCTCTCCACCAATTTTCATGGCTAGAGCACATCCGATGCTACCACAAATCAACACTCCCTCTTAGCGAGGAATGTGCTCTAGTAATACTCCATCACTGAAACATCAAACTGATGCTCTGCACCGGTACATGCGCTAATGCTGAGCCTACTGCCCTACATCCACTGTACTGCTGCTTCCTGTACTATTGCCCATGACACTGCCACTTCCACTGCTACATCTGTACTGCAGCTACCTCTCAACATGTTGCCCATGTTGCCTCTAGCACTGCCACTGCTAATTGTTGCACTGCAACACAGTTACTGAGAAGTAGGTAACTAACTTCCCCCAAATACTGACATCCCAGTCAATCTAGAAGCCTCGTGATGTTGAAGCTGCCTCTGCTGCTATTATGTGCACCATCTGTTGCTACTGCGTTGTTGCATACACCTTTGTGCCTCTCGCACTGCTGCAACCTCCACTGCGCTACCTCAGATTTCTGCACCCAAGCACTCCCTTGCTGCTCCACTACACTTTGCTCCACCCGACCCTTGTCATCCTGCTACTGTCGTTAAGGGCTCTCCTAGCCGGATATGATCTAAGAGTTTGGGCACCTCAAGTATCTTGCCCCTCGTATGTAGTCCTCTTGACTACAGCTCAATGTCTCCCCACCTCTTTTCTAGAGGTGCATGAGCACTCATGGCACAATCATCATCGGTCTCGACCTCTTTCTCCGCCTTCGCTGGAGTTGCCTTGGAGTCGAAAGCCTCTCCCTTGTTTTTCTTCCTTGGACATTGGGATGCATAATGTCCCAGCTCCCCACAATGGAAGCACTTCACCTTGGAGGTGTTCTTCTTCTTCCTCTTCCCTTGTTGTCCTGCAAATGTTAGAGCCGCATCCTCCTCCTCTTTCTTGATTCGACTTCCCTTGCCACTACTCCCTTGCCTTGGTCAACCTCATGATCTCTTCTTGGCAAGGAGCTGCCCACATCTCCTTCCATCCTGGAAGAGTAGCTCTGCCCAAAATGCCTTGGACAAATGTCTCCCACTCCTCGGAGACTGCATTTAGGGCAGTCCTCACCATGAACTCAGGATCCGATGTAGACCTTATGGAAGTAAGTTGGTCATGAATCTCCTGCAATCTGAGGAGGAATAGATCTATCTCCTCTCCCTTCTGCATACGACCGCAGCTAAATCTCCAGTAGCATCTTTCGCTGCATGGAAGTGCCCTGATACAAGGTCGTCAAAGTATCCCACATCTCCTTTGTTGTGTTCTTTTCAGCAATATGTGGTACAACATGATCTTTGACCCCGTCAAGGATCACGCACTTCGCCCTCGCCATTGCATCCTCAACTTCTCATTTTCAGCTGGGTCGACCGGGAGCCACGGTTCTCAAGGCAAAGTCTTTGATGCGATGTCGATCCAGGACTGCCAGGATCCTGGCCTTCCAAATGACAAAATTGGAAGCCCCATCCAACCTGTCCTGATCCCTCAGTCTATTCACTGCCATTTTAGCTCCTCTTCTGGACACCCTCTAAGTCCTGATTTCCTTGCTAGAAATCCTCCCGCAAAATGTCGAACCGCTCCTCTCCAATCCTCCTTGCGACTGCAACTCGGACCTGGATTTCTTGGCTAGAAATTCGTTAAGGTAGTGACTCCCTCTACCTTGGTTTTGTGACCTGTCCCCTTAGGTATCGTTTTGCACCGACAGAAACAGCACCCCACCAGCTTCTCAATCACAATCTGCCCACAGCTCCCCAAGCTCTGGCAACTCAAGAAACTAAGCCTTTCAGGCTCTACGCAATCCCAGCAACGACAGAATCTGCTCTTCCTGGCCACAGCGTCAATCCTTCCTAGCTGAGAAAGATGACTGGGCACTGCATAGGTCTGATCTGCTATTCTCTGCCTCTATGCTAACCCTCCTCTTCGCTCGAAATGATGACGCAGGCCCTCTGCGTCACATCTTCTCTGTTGCTTCCGCTCTAGAACAGTGTTGTCACTCAGGACAGTTGCTACTACTGCAAATTCTTCAGATTACTGTTGGTGCCTTCAGTCCTCCTGTGATCTACAACGCTCTAGTACCATGTTGAAATTTCTAAGTCTAACATGTTAGAAATCCCTACTACATTATCTGGTTTAATTCTCCTACTTGTTTATTTCATTAACAAGTTATTTATAAATATAAATACTGAAATAAACACAAATGCAGCCTTAACTCATATACAGATCAGCAACTGAAATAACTGAGACAAACACACAAAGGACACCGTCATTTTTGGACAATCGTCCCTGGAAAAACCCAACGCAGGAAAACCGATGCAGCAGATATGAGGGTTTTATTATCATGCAATTTCTAAATACATTTAGGGTGCCAAAAATGGCTCACCCAACAAAGAATGCCCTCAGCAGTGGTACCTCTCCTCGGAGACAGATATTCCGGTTGATCAATCACCAGATGAACGATCCCACAGCAACAATTGTAGCTCCTTATCTGGACAGCGAAAGCTGCACCAAGCTTCTTTGTTGCTCTGCGTTACTCTGCAGGGACTGTGTCACCCTTCCAAGATCACCAGCACTCAGTCTGCCCCACGAAAATTCTTCTGGCACTGCCTCTTGGCCCTGCATCAGCTCTGCTAGCCTCTACGCAACTACTAAAGCCTCTGCGTCAGCCCTCAGACCCTCTGCGTCACCCACGTTGGCCTCTTCAGCCTCTGTGTAGCTCCCAGTTGCCTCTGCGTCAACCTCTCTAGGCTCTACACTGTCTCTCTGGCACTATCTCTGCCTCTCTGCTATGTATTCTTGGCCCTGTGCCGAACTACCCCTCGCTACAACAGATCACTAGCTCAATTCTCTCAGCGAAACCCCGCTCCAAAAAATCGAACTGACTGATCAATTTGGTGTGTCTCTAATTGACCCTCAAGCCTCCTCTTATACTTTTCCAGTTGAGTCTTCAACGGCCGAGATTAAGTCCCTAATCAACGACTAAGATTAGATTTGGCTTGATCCTCATCTCTTGGAACCTTTTAACCCAAAATTATATTGATAGACATTAATATTTTAATTTTCCTAAGTTTATACTTAGGACCCCATTAAAAATATTAATCATTTTAATATCTCCTCATCCGGGTAGAATTTCTCCAAACAATTTCTGGGTTTTGGAGATCTCATGTGCTTTAGCCTCTCCGCCAATTTTCATGGCAGAGCACATCTGATGCTACCACAAATCAACATCATCCATCATGGCTTTCAACACCAACACCTAGGGGGGAGCAAGAGAAAACCACACCTAGATCCAAAGGTTCTATCTAGTTATATGAGAGCATTAGATAAATTAGTCCCCGATGAGGAGGAAGTTGCCATGGTACGAAAAGAGCTGAGCAACTATACATTTAGCACTGGTCCATTTGGAAGCATGCATGCAATTAGAGATCGAGAGACTTTTTCTTCTCTTGAGTGGTGGAACATGCATGGAGGTGCTACTCCACTTCTACATACTTGCATTGTGAGTGTTATCACAAGTGGTAAACACTTCTTCTGCAAAGATGTGTTGGAGCTCTTATTTTTTCATCCACAGTGTTAAAAGGAACGAGTTAAATTTAGACCGGGCAAAGAGCTTGTTTTATGTTCACAACAAGTTGCGATTGTTGTCCCATTACTATGATGATGCAAAGACTAATAAATACCTTAAGTTTTGGGATAGAAATCCATAGGAGCCCAGTTTGGAGGATGGAGTGTTGCGATTAGAGCAATTAGAGGATGATGTTATCCAGGATGATGATGATCGCGTTGAGATGCCACCCCCATCTAGTCCCTCAGTTCCCAGTTTCCATGCTTCAACACCAACAGCAAGGGCTTCATCTTCATTAGTTTCAGTGCCACAAATTCCACAACCACCATCTTCTTCATTGCCACCACGTGCCATGTACTGTTCATGGTGGAAGGAAGAGAGATTAGTAAATATATTCACAATTTACTACTTTTGTCATAGATTAGACTTGTAAACTTGTTGCGAATTTGAACCTTTTTTGTCTTACTCTTCCTAGTTTAGTGTGTACTTGAGTCTTGGTGGTGGCCACGTGGCCTATTTTGTAAAAATTATTATTTGAATTTTAGACATGACTAATGTTAACAGTTGCTCACTTGGTAGATAAGTTACTTGAATGTTTGACGATTTTATCTTCTAAATGTTTTATGTTTTATAATATGCTTAAAAATTTGATGTATGTTTGTAATTGCTAGAATCTAGATGGTTGATACTCGAATAATTAGTCATTGATGTACAATGGAATCATGGATGCCATATCTATCTTGATTTATGTAAAAATATGCATGTTTTCATGTCTTCTATGACTAATTTGGTATTTGGGATGTTTTCTTAATATAAATGCAAAAAAAATATAAATATATATATATAGTAGACGCTTCCGAGATGCTTCGCTTCCTAGATTTTTTTGGAAATGACGCTTCCGTGTCCCCGCTTCATCCCTGCTTTGTGCATCATTGCTTAACACTGACCTCAAAACTCTCCAAGACCAAGACCAACCTCTTTGGATGATGTGTTAACCTTGATCCTGTCAAACCCAATCAAATCTCTTTCAGTAGCACTTATTCGACCTCCAGCTGCAGAAATTTCGGCCTCCACTGCATATCTGAAATTTCGGCCCCCCAGAAATTGCTACTGCCACACGTGTGAGTTTTGATTTGCCTTCTCAGCCATCCTTTGACCTTCACTTGACTTTCTTTCACTTCAGGAGCATGAGCATTACCCTTGGTGACCTTCGCTTGACCTACTTGTCTCTTTTTCTCCAAGATTGAACTTGAAGATAGAAACCCTAGGTCTTGCTACAGAAACCCTAGTTCTCCTTAGCACGTGTGAGAGAAAATTAGCCCAAACACAAATCTCCTTCATCCTCCTCCTTCACTGCCTTCTTCTTCCTCTTCCTTTGCTAGAATGAGTGTGAGTGAATGTGCTTCAAATAGGATGAGTTCACTTCTATTTATAGGCTCTTCAAGGGTGGATGTGGCTCTTCCTTTCAGCCGACTTCACAGAGGGTATCTGGACACTTTTTAAGACAAATAATCTTCTTTACAAGCTACAATGTGCCCGATGGGGTCTTCAACTTATGACAATGACTCTTTTGACTTCTTGACCTAGGACAAACCCTAGAAGCACTCAATGGGTGCTTGACTTATAAAATAGAAGACCTTGAGCATGAAACCCATGCTCCAAAAATAATAATAATAATAATTTTATTTTTTTCTTTCATTTTACACTTTTCAAGAATCAAAAGTACATTTCATCTATATGAAGACCGAACCTAGTTACACATTTGTCAAAGAGACCCCATTTACAAATTGCTAAATTCATCAACCACCAGAAGCATTACCTGCAGTGTTTCTCCATAGATAGGTGACCTGTCTCCAGCGACCATGACCTCAAGTGGGATTGTTCGTATTTTGCCTGTGCTTGGATCAACAAAACCCTCAGCTGGTCCTTCAGGATCACCAGTTTTCACTACAGATCCATCAGCTGCAAGGCCACATATCAAATTAATGTGAATAAGAAGGTCACGATGAACAGTTTTTCCAAGAAAATCTAGTCTTGTATTACATGAAATAATACAGAGAATTTATAATGAGCTTACTATGGAGATTAGGTCCATGATTGCAAATCAGAAATCCATTTTGTTAAAGCATATCTAATGATTCCATGGAATTCCCGAGCAATACCTTCAAAACGTTACTCGTAATTCTGCCTTAGTCTTCTTTTTTTTAAATGCTTCATATATTACTTTAAAGAACAAGTACATTTGGAACAGACATCATAGTACCAGAAAAATCCGACTCTAGAAAAGCCAAAAAGAATTTTTTTTTTTTTTTTCAATCAACTTTAGAGCTCTGAACAGTGAAAACTTCACTCTAATCTGTGTCCAAATTCTGCAATTTTTTCAGTGATTTTTGTAATTTTAGAAAGAAATTTCTCTGTTTCAGCAGTTGCTTAGCACATTTGTGGCAGATCTGTGCATTTTTTTGCATTATTTTTAGAACCTTCTCTAGTTTTGGTGGAATTTGACTGAACAGTAACGGAATCAACAGTTTGGGGGAAAACGCAGGTTTTCTAAGCATATTTTCAACAGATTCAACCGAAGCCTGGCTGTTATTCAGCAGTGTTTGACAGCTACAGGAAGATCTGGGTAGGTATTTTTGTTTCTTTTTCTGCATGGTCTGCAGTTTGAAGCAGAGAAGTACAGATTTTGTACATTTTAGTCTCTATTTCAGTGCTTTTACCCACAAAATTATTTAACAAAATGGCTCGTTTGTCCAATATCATGCTGGAGGGTAACCAAAAGTTCTCTAGTAAAATTACAATCCATGGAAACAGTGTATGTTAGCCATTTTTTAGTACATGTCTCTGAATCAGTCTGTGTTCACAAAGAAAATTCAATCAGCAACAACAGGCAAAGAGCAAGACAAATATGATGAGAAAAATGGAGCACTAATAATGCTCATAAAACTATCTTTGACTGATGAGATGCTTTTGGAAGTGCAGGGAAATGGTGTTGTTACCCCCTCACTTGTAGGGGTAACTAGAGGAGATTTTTTTCGATGACCCACATCACAAACAGTGGTCCCAATGATGACATTAAGCATCCTCCACAGGCAATATCCCACAGATGCGTTTTATATTATGCTCAACTCACTTATTGATGATTATGGTGCCCCAACAAAAATGAGGTGCATTTGTCCATTGCTTCATATTAAGTGTTTACGTTCAATGTATTTGGCATGAAAGTAGGGATCATGGGTTGAATCAGATAATGAATCATGATACTTGGAAGTTTTGCCTTTTGCCTTCTTTCACCATGGTGGTCATCATCAATTTCCAAGTGTTGCCACTCTTGGGAGAGGGGTACTATTTGGGACATTGATAAGTACATTTGGCACAGACATCATAGTACCAGAAAAATCCCACTATAGAAAAGCCAGAAATATTTTTCTTTTTTCAATCAGCTTCAGAGCTCTGACAAATTCACTGTAATCTCTGTTTTAAGGCCAAATTCCACATTTTTTTCAGTGATTTTTGTAATTTTAGAAAGAAATTTCTCTGTTTCAGCAGTTGCTTAGCAGATCTGTGCATTTTTTTGCATTATTTTTAGAACTTTCTCTAGTTTTGGTAGAAATTTGACTGAACAGTAGAAGAATCAACAGTTTGGGAGAACACCCCAGGTTTTCTAACCATATTTTCAACAAATTCAACCGAAGCGTGGCTGTTTTTCAGCAGTGTTTGACAGCTATAGCAAGATCTGGGCAGTTATTTTTGTTTCTTTTTCTATATGTTCAGCAGTTTGAAGCAGAGAAGTAAATATTTTGCACATTTTAGTCTCTATTTCAGGGCTTTTTCCCACAAAATTATTTAACAAAATGGCCAGTTTGTTCAATATCATGCTAGAGGGTAACCAAAAGTTCCCTAGTAAAATTTAGATCCCTGGAAACAGTGCATATTAGCCATTTTTTAGTACAGATCTCTGAATCAGTGTGTTGGCAAAGAAAACTCAATAGGCAACAAATAGAGCAAAATAGAGCAGCAGTAATGCTCATAAAACTATCTTTGACTGATGAGATGCTTCTGGAAGTACAGGGTGATGGCACTGTTACCCTCTCACTTCTAATGGCAACTAGACGAGATCTTTTTCAATGACCCGCATTACAAACAGTCGTCCCGATGATGACATTTAGCATTCTCCACAGACAACAGCCCACATGCCTTTTATATTATGCTCAACTCACTCATTGATGACTATGGTACCCCAACACACATGAGGTACATTTGTCCATTGCTTCATATCAAGTGTTTATGTTCATTGTATTTAGCATGAAAGTAGGGATCATGGGTTGAATCAGAGAATTAATGATGCTGCTTGGAAGTTATGCCATTTGCTTTGTTTCACCGTGGTGGTCACCATCAATTTCATAGTCAAATGTTGTCACTCTTAGGGAGAGGGGTACTATTGGGGACCTTGATAACGCCATTTGCTTTGTTTCACCGTGGTGGTCACCATCAATTTCATAGTCAAATGTTGTCACTCTTAGGGAGAGGGGTACTATTGGGGACCTTGATAAGGGTAACGTGCCCATGCCTTTTCATACTTAACATACTCCATCTATTCCCCTTTCTGTTGTCCATTCTTTTGGGTTGGCTGTTACATCTACCCCAAAAAGGTCCATGCTTCATAATCCCATGAGAAGAAGGAGCTTGGATGCCCAAGGTTGATGCAAATGTTTAAAGAAAAGAATGAGCATGATATGAATTTCAAAACACTAAAAAAAAGTAAAATGGATATTAATGATAAATAAAAAGCCAATGTAAACTTGAGCTCTACACCCTTGCTATGAGACCATTGCACCAAGTTGTATGCAAAGAAATGCATAACTAAAGAAAGACCGAGATACATCATCCCAATCCCTATGCAATGAAATGCATATACAAGAAAACAGGGTTTGTAAAGCAAAATAAAGAATATAAGAAAAGGGGTAGTAAGACGCAATGCCATGGAAAGGATAACTCAATGCACAAGCACTCTCTCTACAAAGGTGCTTACAAAGATGAATATCTTATGTAACCTTGCATGTCAATAACACCATTCCCATGAAATAAACCCCAAATCATACCATTGTCATTTACACTTACCCCTTGATTGGTTTCTCAGGAAATATTTCTCTTCCAGAGTATTGGCACACCTAATAGGGTTTTATGATAATCCTCCCGTTCCTAAACTTGGGAAAATGCATAAAGTCATAAGCCAGTGTGAGATTTGAAGAAGATACCTAATGTGATCTACCTAATGGCTTTTACATTGGACATGGCTCACTTTTTTTGTTGCAATGACTCCAGTACATAAATTAAAAGGTCACATTTGAATGTTTGTAGCCCCTCCTTGATGACGATGCTTGCATAGATATAATCTTTTGGAGGATGCCAATGATGTCTCTCTTCCACACTTGATGGAGGTCATTTCACCCTATTTGGAGAGCATTGGACCTTTTGATGACTTAGCACCCCTCTTGAGACATCCTATCACCCATACGAGATAAGACATTGCACCTTAATGATAGATGTGGCACCTCTTCATGATGATTGGACATTTTGATGATGACGTCACACCTTTTGGAGCTTGATGTGACCCTTGATGGTGAAACATTGCAACTTTTGGAGGCAACATTTCACTTATAGAGCACCTACATCTTGGTGAGTGAGGCATCCACCTTTGGAGAGAATTTATGCCACACGTGTGACCTTGAAGCAAACATTTATGATGACAATTTGATGCTTTGAGCATTATTCTTATAGAAAATCCTTGAAAATTTGCAACTGTTGTAGTGAACAAATCTGAAACTAATTGTTGCACCAAGACATAGAATTTCTCTACCAATTTGCAGCAGAATAGAACAAAAATAAAACACACTCACACAATAGCAAAAAAACAAGATTTTTCCAAGGAACCCAACTAGGAAAACCTTCTGCTTGTTGTAGATTTTATTGATAGAGTTTTGAGTAATTAGATCAAATACAAGACAATTGTTTCAATTGAAAACTCATTGGTCTCACTGCTACACTAGCTAGAAACACCTTGCATGCAACCTTGACCTCTGCTCCTACTTGCTTACAACTTGTTTCTTCCTATTTCCTAGCGCTAAAATAGGCTCCTATGATTTAGGAAAAAACTCCTAAATCCTAGCACACACCTCGCTGCAAGAAGTCTCCCCATGCTTTGCATACTGGCTACTCTAAAAGTACGCTCTCACTGCAAGGCTCTCACACATACAACTTGTGTACACAAGAATGAATAATGATGTTCCTTTGTCCTCCTTACAAGCTATTCAACCCATCTAAATCTGGCAAGTTTATTTTTGGAACTTGATCTTGTGATTGACTAGTTAACTGAGTCTAACTGACTCATGTAACTCGTCCTAGCCACAAATAACCATTGAGACTTCTAACTCTCACTAGGAGACAAACAACTGAGCCTCCAACTATTTTCATAAGTTAAACTGCTTCATGAACTTGTCCTAACTTTTAGGAACTTGTCCTAACTTATAGGAACTTGTGCATGCTAAAGAAAGATCGTTTGTGGTCTTCTTGACTAAGGCACAAGTCAAAGAAGACCTTACTCGCTACTATTTTCAACACTCCCTCTTAGCGAGGAAGGTGCTTCTAGAAGAACCTCATCCACCTGGATCTATCTCCAACACTATCGTGTTCTCCATTGTTGGAACTACTCTCTCTGAACTAGAAGAATTCCCTACTTTCTTCCGCAAAACCTGATTTGAAGACTTGTTCTTTCCAACCATGCTCTGCAAGTCCATCACTTCAGTTATAAGTGCCATGCAATGTTTTAAAACTCTGACTCGATCGAGGGTCGACTCCGACTCCAACTCTGACTCAGTATCGACTCAGCGAGTTTGATTTCAATCACTCGATCATTGTAAAAAATACATTAAATATTTATTTTTTTATAAAAAACATAATTTTAAAGATTTTCATTCATGTTTCCAAACACAAAGCTTTAGAATATAGATAGAAGACAACATTATGATCAAAGTAGGCTCATGAATATATCCACTATATCAAAATGGCACCCAGTGCATTGTCCAATACATACATGAATGATGATATAGAGATCAAAACAAAAACACATAACCAAGGAGGCTAGAAATGGCCTCTACAACAAAAGTAAATTGTGAAACATCATTAGTCACCACTGACCAGTACTACTGGCTACTGCTAGAGGAGCCAACATTATCTGACTCAACCTCTAAATCAAAGTCAGACAGGGAAACCCATGGCTCCTTATCATCATCATCTCCAGCTGTAATTGTAGAAGTGGTAGCATTAGCAGGTTGTGCAGCAGCTACATGCTGAGATAGACGAGATATGTGCTTCCGTCGTAGCTGAGCAGAGGAAGCGCCTGCAACTGGAGGACTTGGGGCTAGGCCTGAGGCTGGTACAAGTGGATCTGCATTCAATTGAACATTTTGTTCAAGTGATGCCACCGTCTGTAAATCCAAATCAAGATCCTCATCAGAATCAAACTCTGTTGGATGACTCTCCACTACCCAATCTGATGTTGGATCAATATCTTCCAACACAATGGGATCTGAATCAAGTCTTTTGTTCAACAATTGGTTACGTCTGAATTGGTTATGTCTGATCCGGAGGTTGTATTGGACATAGACTAGATCATTTAACCATTTTTTATCCAAACGGTTTCTCTTCTTCGTGTGAATCCTCTCAAAGACAGACCAATTGCGCTCACACCCAATAGCACTGCAAGTTTGACTCAAAATATGAATTGCAAACTTCTACAATTGAGGACAATGGCTACCAAAAGCCTCCTACCATTGTGCTGCAAAAAACATAGTAGTGTAATGAGTTAGATCAACAAATTATATCCAATTTTCAAACTATAAACAATTTAACAAAATAAGTATTAAGAATTTGAAAATTGAAATTTTTGTTTACCTAGCGAATCTGCTTCCCTTGCAATCTTTGCTAGGTTCTTCCCAAAGGTACCTGTGGCTTTGCTGAAGGTTGTGATCTGTCAGTGTATCTCCAGCTAATCACACTCCAATGGGATCATGCGATCAATGCAGTCAATCCATCCATCTCTAACCTCCCCACTCAAAGCTCCCACCGCCTGAGCTTTATAATGATACCGTGGGATCAAAAAATATTCAGCTGCATGTATAGGGCAATGGAGTTGATTGTTCCATCTTTCATCAATGATTGCCCAAATGGACCCACACTTAGCCACTTTATCCTTGTATGCCCTATTTATTTGCTCCTTTGCTTGATCCATAGCCTCATAAATGAAGCCCATAGCCAATCTTTCCCCATCCACCAACCACAACACCTTAACCAGTGGCTCAATAACCTTCACAATCTATGTTGCCTTTCTCCAAAATATTTATTCATTAACTTTCTTTTTCAATTCTTTGCCTTCCTGTTTAAGAGACCACCGGCTTTGATTCCATTCATCACTGGAAAATATCTTTTGCAAGTTTCTATGTTGTGAAAGCATAGATTGCAATGTCAAAAAATGTTAATTTTAGGTATGTTCTATGCTAGAGCAATTTATTTCAATTTCTTTTCCACATTAGCAATCACATCAGCATAAAGTAAACTACAGATAGAGCATAAATATAAATCGCAAAAGACAAGCCAAGACAAGAGGACACAAGATGTGGCGCTAGCCAGGGACAAACCCCAATGTGGGGAAACCCTTGATCAAGTCTTCTTTTATGTTCTTCAAAGTTTAGCAGAGAAAGTGAGAGAGATAGTACATTTACAATAGAAGTCAATCACTTTGACTTTTGATATCAACATGAGATCAGTTGAAGACATATTGCTTCAACTAATTCTCTAAGGTGACTCATTCACCTATCATAGTGCTGCATCTTGTCTATTTGCTGCACAATACCGTGTGACACCTTGTTGTACTGTCACATGTGTTGAACCTTGATGACTAAGCTACTCTCATCTTCATGCTACTCATCATGCTGCATCTTCCATGGTCTTATTCATCATCAAGCTGCCCATGCTCATGAACTACCGCCCACAAAAATCTTGAGAGCTGGTTATTATTGGCCTTCAATTTTTTCCTATGTTGCAGGAAACGTGGTATAGAGGTCCGTTTCCGTACGGAAACGGGTACGAAACGCGGAAACGCGTTTGGTACGGCCTTGAAACGCGTTTCCAGCTATACTACCACGTTTCCCGAAACGGAAACGTGGCCAGTACGGCTAGAAACGCGTTTCAGGGTCGTACGACCCACATTTCCTCATTAACTTATGTTTTTTTTTAATTTACTTTTAGCGTATGTTAGTGACTTCTAGTTGCTTCTAGATGCCTGTTTAAAGTTATAAAAGTGAACTTTTGCCCTAGTGTTGATATGCAGTTCATGGTAATGTTAACTTCTTAAAGTAAAAGTGATATTCTCCTTTATTTTTCATTTTCATCCTTTTACTTAAATTTTTAACATTACCATGAAATGACTCAGGATGTTTGAGAGTGGTTTCGCCCTCATTGGATTTCATATGGAGAAAGTAGAATTTTAGATCTCACTCAAAATCCAGCGGACTTATTTGTTTTTCAGGATTTCAGGATTGGAGGGATTGCAATGTTTCCATTGGATTTTATCATGTACTAGGGTATGGAACTTGTATTTAATCAAAAGAACCAAGCCCTCTATGTAGGGGAAACTCCCAATAATCAAGATCATGTAGGGTACTAGGGTATGAAACGTGTATTTAATCAAGAGCACTAAGGTCGTTCGACTATGTAGGAGACTCCCAATACAACAATGGTCCTTCTAAAGAATGGGATGTGGATGCAGAAAATCCTAATTTGGATCTCTCTCTTGCAGCCTTATAGTCTTTATTGTACTTGCAGCCTCATATATTAATATAAATAAACGTTAATTTTGAGATTTGGATATATAATAAAGATTGCTTTTGGATATTCCAATATTTTTATTTTCATTATGTGATCATTCATTGAGTAAAATGTGATTGTAAATTAAATCTTAATGTTAAGTGTAATAAATTATAATGTATCATTTATGCTTTATGATTGCACATATATATTATATATTTAAATATTTTCAATATATATATTCGCATTTCCCCGTTTCCAAAATTTGGGGAGGTCGCGTTTCGTATCGCTTCCCGTTTCGGAAACTCGTACCCATTTCCCCGTTTCGTGCAACTTAGATTTTTTCTGATGTGCATAAGTTTGTTAGAACTTGTCAAGCCTGTCAGTTGTTCACTGGGAAACAGAAGCTTGCTGCCCTGCCCCTGCAACTTGTCATTGTAGAGGCACTTTTTCAGCATTGGGGTCTGGACTTCATCGGGAAGTTCCATGAAAATTCTAGCAATGGCTATTCATGGATTTTGACTGCTACGGATTATTTCACTAAATGGGTTGAAACCATTCCTGCTAAGAATGCCACTGAAAAGGTTATTATGGATTTCATTGAAAATAATATTATTACTAGATTTGGTGTCCCTACTAAGATCACTACTGACAATGCCAAAGCTTTTAGTTCCTCAGAGTTTTCATCTTTTTGTTTCAAGTATGGCATTGTCTTATCTCATTCATCAAATTACTATCCTCAGGGTAATGGTCTGGCCGAATCAAGTAACAAGAATCTCATAACATTATCAAGATAGTAGGAGATAATAAGAGATCATGGGATAGCAAAATCAAGTATGCTTTATGGGCAGATAGAATCACTAAGAAGAAAGCTACCGGTAAATCTCCCTTTGAATTAGTTTATGGCTTGGATGTAACCTTACCTGGGTCCTGTACACCTAAAATTGCCAGCTTATCAGCTCCTTCAGCATTTTTCTACTAATAAAGATGTTGTTCAGAATAGAATAGATCAGATTGTGGAGTTAGATGAAGCTCGTAGGACAGTTTTTGATACTATATGTAAAAATCAATCTAACATTAAGAAAAGCTTTGATAAATTCTCTCGATCTAGATCTTTGCAGGTGGGAGATATGATGCTTCTTTAGGATCGCAAGAATGAAAAACCAGGAAAACATAAGAAGTTCGACAATTTGTGGCTGGGACCGTACATCATTCGAGATATAGCTGGACCAAACTCATTCCACTTGAGCAGATTGGATGGCGAACCACTTGATCTACCTGCGAATGGCCAAATGCTCAAGTTGTTCTTCAAAGATGATATCTGATGCCATGGGGCATCCTTTGTATTGTATTTCTAACCCTACTCCTTGTTATTTCATCATTTTATTTCTGTTTTAGGATTAGATTTACTTTCCTTGTTAATAAATGAAGAGCTTATATCTTTCATGTGCTTAAATGTTATATGATGATTTTTGGATGGATGCTACTTATTTCTGTTGTGTGTTGTGTGGATGCAGATTCTGGATTCTCACATTCCTGCAGTGCAACAACGTGTCCCCAAGTAGAGCCAGATGTTGACCACTTCGTGTCAACTTCCCAGAGCAGTACACCCCCTTTTTCTTCGCAAAAGGGATAGCGCTTGATTGACGTGTCTGTGCCATTCGACAATCATCGTCGACTTGATCATATTATGTTGTAAGCCCAGTCTGCATGTGTGAATTGTAAATAATCTTAGCAGAGCTGAGTCATGTATGTAAATTGCCTAGGTGGACCTAATTTTCTAGTGATAATCTACGTTCCAGAAGGTTTTTTGTCTCACCGATCCATGATCGGCAGAGTTTTCCTTCAACCTAACCCCAAAACCAGAATGAATTTTGTCATGAGAATATTTGGGGAATCCTAGTGCGTTGATCTGCTAGATTTTATCTGTGTCGCAAGACTGGGTGGTCTATGAGGGTCTATGTCAAATGGGTTTTCCCCTTGAGATGTAAAATTGTAAAAGTCATGATGTAAAGTGTCTTGATGGTTAGGAAATGTTTTAATCCCCTCATAGGTCCTAAGTCGTAAGTCCTAGGTCCTAGGTGACTTTTCCAAAGGCTAAGTTCGAGGATTCATTTTAAAAAAAAAAATTAAAAAATTAAAAATAAAATATATATACTATATAATATAATAATATAAAATATAATAAAATAGTAATAAATTTTAAATTTTAAAAATAATAAATAAAATATAAAATAAATTTAAAAAATAATAAAAATATAATAAGGTATTTTTGAGTAAATAAATGCAGAATTTCCAAATTTTTTTTAATATATTAAACTGCATTTAAAAATTCGACGGATGAGATTAAAAGATAGCTTGATCCTCATCGATGGTTGGAATCATTTTGACATGGATCACTCGAACTAGCCGTTGGGAATTTTTCCTTTAAATAGGGTGCTAGGGGTCATTTGAGATCATTTGATATGTGAGTCTTGTGCTGAAGAAAGCTCTCTTGTAAACTTTTTCTTGTGCAAATAAAAAAAGACTTTGAGGTTGAAATCTTGCTGGTGTTACTCTCCTGAAGTGCTGTAAGCTGCTTTATTTTCTGCATAGTTTTATTTTCAACCATTAGTAATAGCTTGGTGAAGAGTGATGTTGAACACAGGTATCTTGTTTACTCACTAGGGTTTTAATGGTAATAGAATTTCTGAAAGTAATGGCAAGTATCTCCATTAGATTTGGATTTCACTACTGTTTTTTCTCTCTTTATTGATAGTTGAAGTGAGTTGTGCAGGAAAATCTAGATTGTAAGGATCAACGGACATTTGGGGAAGTTCTCGGTTGAACCAGCCAACTCCCAAAAAGCATTCTCTTGCAGAGCCCAGCCAGTTTCAATCCTGGGTTTATCATTTAAGTTTTTTTTTTAATGCATGAGAGATTTCTGAAGTATCTCATAGTAAATCTAACATTCTTAAAATATTTATGTGGATTAATGACAAATCTGGCTATTTAAGAGTCTGCAATCTGTAAATATTGTAATTATTTAGCTAGTTTTAGGGTTTTTTTCACATATTTTGTTTCTGGGTGTTTGTTTTTGTCATTTCAAGTTGCAGATCTGAAGTTGAAAGCTGTATAGAGTCCAGATCTAGACCCTGGAGGGTAAGATCTGGATCCCTGGACGTCATTGAGCATCGTTTTTTATAGGGAATTAATTTAGTTTTCAGATCTGGAATTTCAGTAAGGTTTTCAAGGCAGAGCTGAAGCAAGCTGATTCAAAATTTTATTAAGATTCCTGGAAAATATTTAGAGGTTCTGGTGGAAGTCCTGCAGATTGACTGCCTAGTTTCTTCTGAGCAGGAAGATTTCGATTTTATTTTCAAAATTTTATCTTGTGATCTGGGTTTGTGTTTTAAAATCTGGAAAATTTCTGGGCTATTTTTCACCATTCAAACCTTCTCCAAACGCTGCCCACAAATATTCCTACGCAGCTCTCCACAGCCATATACTTTCTGTCCCCACGTAGGCTTCTATTTCAGAACTGCAACTCCATTAGACTGGCAAAGAAACCCTTCACACTGGTTCATCAAACTTTTCTCTGCAAAACCTTCAGCTTTTCCAACCTGCATCGCTCCTCAACGCTGCCATATATCTACCCGTCCTCTGCCTGCGTTTTCTCATCCTTTTACTGCCATACGGCCCCTCCCACGTGGTCCATTACGCTTCCAAATCTGCAATATATATTTATTTATATATTATTATATATATATATATATATATATACCCAAAAAAAAGCAATCTGCAGCTGCTCACTTCCTGCAAAACAATTTCCCCGCATGTCCTTTGCACTGTCTTCTCTGCTCGCGTCCAAACTCCTTGCTCTTTTCAGCCGCCGGATACCCTTATACCTGCAAACACTAAACAAAGCATTTCAATTCCCTTTGTATATACGGCTAGGGTTATAGTTAATTTTATGTGTTGGTTAAAATAAAAATAGGATTATGAACGCATTTTTAGTTTGTAAAGATTTAGCGTGGGTATTTTTTGACATATGCGTACGGTGCTAGGTTAAGTTTTTTTTCATGCGTTTGATTTTTTTTCATATATATATATTCATGTGTAGGTTAAAGTTTTATAAGCTTTAGTTTTTATTTAGTTTAGTTTAAAAAATTTTAAAGTTTCATTTAGTTTATTTAGAATTTAGTTTTGTTTTATTTTTATTTTTCTTTTAATTATCAAAAATCATTAAAATATAAGAATCATAATAAACAAAAATTTAAAATCAAAAGCAATAAGTTTGTTCTTATTTAGATTTTTGTTCTATAGTTTAGATTTTTTAGATCTAGTTTAGATTTTTTGTCTGAGTTTATTTTTAGATTTTAGATTTAGTTTCATTTTTTTAGTATAATAAAAAATTTAATAATAAATTCATAAAAAAAATAAAGTCTCAAAGGCATAAGTTTCTTTGTTTTCTTTTTATTTAGTTTTAGAATTAATTTTGAGATTCAGATTAGTTCAATATTGATTTTTTTTTTTTAGTTTTTAGCTTATTTTCTTTTCATTAGTTCAGTTCAGCGTAAATAACTTTAAGTTTCTTTTTAATTTTTGCTTAGTTTAGTTTTGCTTTATAAGAAAAAAATGATAAAATAATATATAAAAATTAAAAAATATCTTGAAAAGCTTAACTAAAAAATTGAAAATTCAATTTTGGAGTCTCTTGTGATATTTATGTTCCATTTCTCTATAGCTAAATGCTCTTAAATGTTTATTTAAAGTTAGCTATATAAAAGTGGTAGCTGGTCAGCATTTAAATTTTATGGTCATTTAAAGCATTTGATTTTTTCTTGAAGTTTAATTGCTGAAACATTGTTAAAGCGTTGTGCATTTATTGAATAGCTTGTATCGCTTGGGATTTTTGATGATAAATGGTTGTTTTACAAGGTTTATATTTCTGCAACATTTAATAAATAATCATTTAATCATTAACTCCATAAGGCACTGGTCTATTAATTTAATAAAATCAATTAAGTGCTTATTTCCCCCTGTTTCTCCCAACCCCACTGATCCACAGTTGGTCATCCATTGTCCCATAGGGTCTACCCCTTAGCCGCGGGAGACAGGCTTAAACAGAGAGATCGGGGATCGGGGTGACAGCCCCCGGTCTGAGCGTTGTCGTGACAATCTATGCGACAACAGATATCATCATAGTTTACCAATTGGCAATGTTCATACACATAACTATGACGAAAAATACACACACTTATATATATTGTGTGCTTATCTGGAAGCCACACTCTCATTGTAACTAGGGAGGTCGGCATCGTGTGTTGACAAATTTTCAATCATAATAGTTTACCCACTTATGATTTTTCTCATAACAGTCCCAATGACTCGGGAACTCTCTAAATCACCTCCCCCCAAAGGTGGGGTGAATGGTAAAAGCTCATTAGTTCACCTATGTCTGTCATGGATATCATGTTGCCTCTACCCAAGATGACAAAGGAATATAGTCCATTCATGGACTTCAAAAAAAGAAGATATCTCTACATCATCATACATATCGCATGCCCACCCAACCATGATAAACATACTCAAACAAGTAGACCTTTGTTTCAGAATTGAGTATAGTAGAGACAAATATGAGGTTGAGTGCTTGGGTAGCTAAAAGATTATGTTCTTGTGAACCTAATCTCAATTCCTAAGCATGAGTCAAATCAAATCCTTTTGTATGATGGCTACAACTAATGACCTTGAAAGGGCAACACGAAAACATGATTTTTTAGTTTGAAATAGACTTACCAACCAATCCAACTGGATTTTGGCTAATTCCACAATTATTCACAATTGTTATGATTCAGGCAAGTCAATTCAGTAGCACTTGAGATAACAAAGTGGATGACCTTTATCATTGATCTTTAGCTGCTCTCTCTGCATTTCATTTTCTTCCCACAAATGATTTTGCAACTGAACAAAACTAAGATTTGCAAATTCTCAATTACCAACAAGAGCCATATTTCTAGAAGCAAGCCATTTAGAACCAAGAAGTCACATCAAGTTAACACACAATTAAGAGAATTTGTCCATCATTTACACTATTCCAATTATTCCAATTATTCACTTCCACTATCATCGGACAGCGTTGGTAGCATGCAAAAAGAAATGAACATAAAATCAGAGAACTTGGTTCTTGCAAGTTTACTCAACCTCGGTACCGAGAAAAAGCTCATTGGCTGATAGTGTCTTCCTTTTTGACCTTTTCATTTTCAAGATCAAAGCGCACAAGAGAATTTAAACTACCCAAAATCCTAAAATACAAAAACATCAAAGGAAGACCAAGATGCCTTTAGTTGGAGGAGTCGATTGGGCATTAGAACCCCTCTCAATCCATTGAGAAGATCTAGAGGAGAGCACTTCCTTTCTTCCTACCAAACAGTTGGCAATGGAGGCAAGTATCAGGGGCAAGTAACACTTTTAGTGGGAGCATCACGTCCAACCAATAGCACATGAGTAATGTTGGTGCAAACAAAGAACTTTCTTTTTTTAATGTTGTCTTTTTCCTCTGCTATAAGGCATACGTAAAGGATTGTTACTATTTAGGTCAAGCTTAGTATATAGACTTCTTGTAGCGGCTACAACCACCCTCCAAAATTTTTCCTTCGCTTCATTTTGGAGCCTCCCTCCTTAAATCTCAACAACTTGTCTTGCACTGCCCAAGTACTTGTGCTTTCATTTGAATTTATCTTTCACTTTACAGCTTGTGTCGCTTACTTGCTTTGTTGTCTAACCACACGCTGACCCCCTGTGACTTGGTTGCATCCGGTTCTTGCACTGCCTTGGCAAACTGCGCAATCCTAGAGGGCAGCCATCCTTGCTCTCAGGAATTGCACAGTGCAGCCGAATAGTGAGCCTTATTCTCAAGAATTGCGCAGATCAACCCAACAGTGAGCTTTGGCTCTAGAACTGCACAGACTCAACTGACAGCTTGTATTCAGCTAGGAAACTGGGCAAAGCATGAGAGGCAGCCAGAGCCACTCAGCTCAAGAATTGAGCAAAATCATTCCCTCAGTTGTTGTCCGATGCATGTGCCGGCAGGTTGCCCAGTTCCCTCCAGAACTGCGCAATTTCTCCATGCATGCATGGCAGCCCTTCCCGAAAAAGCAAAAAAGCAAAAAGCATCCCCAAAAAATAGGGATCTATTTTTAGCACTGGAAGTTACACTTGAGTTCACTTTAGAAACTGCCACCACTTGTCGCTTTTTCCTAGATTTTTGGCATGCGCATCATAAACCCTAAATCGATCAAATCTATTTAATGGACGCCGCCAAAGCTCATTTGCACATTCGATCTTGGAGCTCTAGCATTCCCAAAGCATCTAGGCACCTTCAGCACAATCAACACAACTTTTCCGAGTAAGTTTTGCTTTTTCTATCGCTTTTGTTTCCTTGGCTTGTGTGAGTGTTCTTTTGCATGTTTTATTGAACGACCGCTGGCATTTTAGTTTGTTTTAACTTGTAGAAGGGTTTGTTCAAGTTTCGCATTGCCTTTCTTAAGCGTCGCATGCATAACCTAGTTTTTGCACTAACGGTCGTGTTAAAATTGGTAACCAGGGCAAAACTTCATGTGGGTCATCTTATTCATGGCTGATAATATTTTTATTAGATTCCTCTCATCGAGAGGTGTAGGATTGATATAAAGATCATCCGATTCCAATAAGTATTCATGGAGATATGAATTTATTTTGATTATGGAATTATTATGAAGCCGACCTACAACTCATGTAGGCTCAGAAGCCCAACAGTCGCATCTATTCAAACGCCAACGTTTGTGTATAAATATAGGAGGACTTTTCCTCATTTGGTCTCACTCATCTCATCACATCTCTCTCTCTCTCTATTGCGCAAAAAAGAGTCTCTTCTCTAGTGCGTAGAAAAGGGTCTCTCTCTCACACATGTGAAGCCAGAAGCTGCCGAAACTGAAGCTGCAACTGCAAAAGTAAAGATTGACCTACGTGGACTAGAAGATCTCCTCGTCTAAACTGTGTTGTAGGTTCATTTGAACCTCCTCTAAAAGCCACAACTTTTGGTGGTGGAATCAAGTCAATCCGACGGACGATTTGCAAGATATCGACTGCCCTAGTTTGAAGCTGAAAGCTGCCGAAACTAAAGCTGCAACTGCAGAAGTAAAGATTGACCTACATGGACTAGAAGATCTCCTCATCTGAACTGTGTTGTAGGTTCATCTAAACCTCCTCTGAAAGCCGCAACTTTTGGTGGTGGAATCAAGTCAATCCGATGGACGGTTTGGAAGATATCGACCGCCCTAGTTTGAAGCTGGCAGCTGCCGAAACTGAAGTTGCAACTGCAGAAGTAAAGATTGACCTACGTGGACTAGAAGATCTCTTCATCTGAACTGCGTTGTAGGTTCATCTGAACCTCCTCTGGAAGCCACATCTTTTGGTGGTGGAATCATGCCGATCCAATGGTCGGTTTGTGAGATATCGTCTGCCCTAGTTTGATGATGAAGCCGCTAATGTTGATGCTGCTGATCTAGGGTTTGCTACTGTTGGTATAAATCAGATTTATTGTACTATTTCTCTCTGCTAAATTATTGAAGATAAAAGAAGATTTGATCAAAGGGTTTCCCCACACATTGTGGGGTTTGTCCCTGGCTCGCCGCCACATCTTGTGTCTCTTGTCTTGGCTTGTTTTCTGTCGATCGTTTAATGTTCTATCTGCACTTTACTTTATGTAAATGTGATTGCTAATCTGTGGAATATAATAAGAAAAGGAAGTAAACTGTTATAAGCATAGAACATACCATAACTTAACATGGTATCGGAGTTGAGGCGAAGACAAAGCCCGAGCAAGAGCAAGAGCAATCACCAAAGAGAAGATTGGCGAGGCTATCCTAAAAGAACTATGGGGTCCTCAACACTCTGCCGAAGGCAAGCTTCGTAAGAAAGATGACTATCACAGATGGAAGATGTCTATCGATCTAACCCTAGAAGATCCAGGAGTGTTGGACTATGTAAGAGGCAATATTGTTGAGCCTCCATCAAATGCATCCGTTGCTGCATGGAACAAACGGAAAACCGAAGAAGTCAAAATAGAAGATCATCCGGGACTCTATCGACAAGCACTTGGTGGCCTACATCTCTGAACTGGACACCTCCAAGGAAATCTACGATAGACTAGTGAGTTTATTTAAAGTTAATGATGCAAATCAAGTTTTGTGTTTTCTTAGAAATAAACTGAGGGAAATCAAGAAGGGTAAAGATGAGAGTATAAAGCATACTTCTTAAGAATAACCAAGATCAAGAATGATCTCCTATCTATTGGGGAGGCTATTACTGACAGGGAAATGGCACTCATGACTCTTGGAGGATTACCATCTGAATGGTACGTGTTCAGGACTACTCTTCTGAACTATAATGTAATTCCTGGTTTCGAGGAATTAATGGCTAGATGCATTCAAGAAGAAACAAGGGAAGAAGAGAGAAATGCCCATGCCTAAAGGTCCTCCTGCTGCCTTTTCTTCTCATGCTAAGAAAAGAAATAATTTCGGGACTAAATCAAAAGGAAAGGTTGGACCTAAGGCTGGAAGAAAATGACGATGTTACATTTGCGATAAAGCAGGTCACTATGCAAGGGAGTGCCCTGATAGAAAGGACTCACATCGGGACGATGATCAAAATCCCTCTTATGGCAATCAAAGGAATGAAAAATTCAATAGCAAAGGTAAGAGGAGAGCTAGGAATTGAGGAAGACAACAACCATTCAAGAAGGCTAGAAATTCCAGGATGTATTAAATGCACCTGACCTCAAAAAGAACCTAGTGTCCATCTCGGCAATGGAAGACAAAGGCTACAGGGTAGCCTTTAGCGATGCCAAGGTACGTGTATGGAAAAATAATGTTAAAGATGCCTTTTCTCTTGGGTTTAGTGTTGATTCATTATATCAGGTCGATGGAAGTCCGCCAGGTGTCATGTCTTATGACACATCTCTTCAGTTCGAACTTTGGCATCGGAGGTTTGCCCCCCTTCATTATAAAGCTATACTCGGTGTAAGACAAATGGTGACAGGGATGCCTGAATTCCAAGTAGAGAAAGAAGGTGTATGTCCAAAATGTACCGAAGGAAAGCTCAAAAGGGGACCATTCCCCTCAGGCCAAAGCAAGACCTCCAATATATTATAGCTGGTTCACTCAGGCATACCTGAGGTTGGCATTAAGAGGGAGACTACTACACCACCTACTCCTGAGCAGAATGGTGTGGCGGGAAGGAAGAGCCGCACGATTGTGGAAGCTACTCGAGCCATGCTACATGATCAAAGACTTCCAAAGTTTCTATAGGCTGAAACTACAAACACCGCCGTATATGTACAAAATCGATGCCCTCATCAAGCATTGGGTTCCAAGACTCCTGAAGAAATGTTCACCGCCGGTCAAAGGGAAGTCGTGATTAGTCATGATGTCACCTTTGACGAAGATATGGCTCTCAGCAAGGTGGACAATCTTTCGACTTTGAGGAGCTCTCAAGAAGTCGACACTAGGGAACCGAAAGAAAAGGATGATGAATCAATACCTAATGTAGAAGAACCCATGGATCCGATTGATCCTCATCCACATGAGCCTTCCTCTTCTAGGAAGCGGCCTTCATGGCTTAGGGGGATACTTGATGATGCTGAAGGACATGCTGCACCTTGAGGAACCTTCCGTCAAAGTAAGAAACCTAACAGGTATCAGGGATACCTCACCATCATGAGCACGATCATACAAAATGAGACTTCATCATTCTCAGATGTCGTCAAGCATTAAGTATGGAAGGATGATATGACCATAGAATATGAGTCTATTATGGAGAATGATGTCTGGGAAGTAGTTCCCAGACCTCGAACAAGACAATTGTTACTTCAAAATGGCTTTACAAGATAAAGCATGCAGCAGATGGAAGTACGGAAAAGTATAAGGTTCATTTTGTTGCTCATGGTTTATCCCAGAAGGAAGGTATAGACTATGATATTTGCACCTATTGCCAGATATACGACCATCCGCTTGATCATAGCCTTTGTGGCTTCACAAGGATGGAACCTACATCAGATGGATGTCAAGACTGTGTTTTTGCACGGTTCGATCAAAGAAGAGGTCTATGTGGAGCAACCCAAAGGATTTGAGATTTATGATCGAAAATCTCATGTATGCAGGTTGAAGAAGGCTCTCTATGGGCTGAAGCAAGCACCCGAGCATGGTATGAGAGGATCGATAGCTACTTGATGAAGCTGGGTTCACTAGGAGTGAAGCCGATCCTAACCTTTACTTTAAGGTTGAAGATGACAAGCCTCTCATACTGGTGTTGTATGTGGATGACCTCTTTCTAACAGGTGCAGACCCTCTCATTCACAAATGTAAGAGGGAGTTGGCTTCTGAATTTGAAATGAAGGACCAAGGACTTGAAGTATGGCAGAAGCCAAGGGAAATTTTCCTATCTCAAGGAAAATACGTGGAAAAGATATTGGAAAGATTTGGTATGATGGACTGCAAGCTTGTGACTACCTCGAGGATCTTAACTTTTAGAAGTTATATCTGGTAGTGTTGTCGAACCAGATTTGGGAAATGCCTATGAGTTTCATAAACTCATTCGCATTGATGTTCTTAGTGAACCTCCGTCCGAACATATGTTTTGCACTTAGCATTGTGAGCTCATATTTGGTTGAGCATCACTGGATTGATGCCAAGAATCTTCTAAGATATCTTCGTGGCACAATTACTAATGGATTGAGATACACTGCCGGAAATATGAAACTGCATGATTATTCGAATGTTGATTAGGCAGGTAGTGTGGAGGATCACTAGAGCACTTTTTAGTGTTGTTTCTCTTTGGATTCTGCTTTGATATAATGGATGAGCAGGAAGCAGAAGTCGGTTGCCATAAGCACCACCGACACCGGATACATATCTACGAGTATGATCTCGTATGAAGCTGCCTGGTTGGGGAAGCTCTTCAATGAGCTGTTTGAACACATACCACTCTAATTCTCTGTAACAACCAGAGGTGGGATTCGATTATTGGGGAATCCCGTATTTGTCGATTGCTCCAGCATATAAACATCATCTAGGATATGGTAAGTCGATGAGCAAGGAAGATCCATCGCATTAAGATGATGTACAGGTCAATACACCTTGTCAAAGCCCCGAGGAAAGATCTAATCTGTGATTTTCCCAAACGATTTGGAGTCCTCAAGAAACCCTTGTACAAGGGTCCTGCATGTTGCATACATTGAGCTCTGGGAGCTCTGAGGGCTTGCGGTTCTTACTGGAGCAACATACGACCACAGGGTGACTCACCCTCCCCTGGTGGTGCGCACTGGAACAAGATGATTTGCTCTCTTATGGGACAAGATGATTCGCTCTCTTGTGGAATAGGATGATTCGGTCTCCTGTGTAGCAGGATGATTAGTTCTCCTATGAGGCCTGGATTGATGTGTTCTCCATGGCGATTGTACCAGGATTGTTGTGTTCTCCTGTGAGGCCCGGATTGATGTGTTCTCCATGGTGATTGTAGCAGGATTGATGTGTTCTCCTTTGAGGCCTAGATTGATGTGTTCTCCATAGCAGCCTGGACTGATGTGTTTTCCATGGCAATTGTAGCAGGATTGATGTGTTCTCCTGTGAGGACAGCATTGATTAGTTCTCTTGTCGAGGCATCCTACCCATGCAGTCTGGGACTCATAGGAAGTACCTCTCATCTGATTGATGAACAAGGAAATGAAGTTAGGGACCATAGTAGTACCGATGGACGCATCGTTGTATCTACTGTACTCCCTACGCTAGGATGACCTCCATTGATCTGGGATCAATGATATTGGTCTGGGATCAGTGGTACACTCTCTGAGACTGTGATATTGGTCTAGAACTAGTAGTAGGAGTGGTACCTACTATGAAGTTGACTTCAAGTCGGTTGAGACTAGTCTGGGACCAGTGGTACGCACTCTGAGATTGACCTTGAGTCAGTGGAGGATGATATTGGTCTAAGACCAGTGGAGTTGTACTCACTATGACGCTGACTTTGGGTTGGTTGACACTGGTCTGGGACCGGTACATACTCTGAGACTGACTTTGAGTCAGTGTGATACATCCTCGATCATTTCTTCTTCTTCATAATTCGGACAAAAGCAGAGCAGAATAGAACAATGCAAGAGTAGAGCAGAGTAGAACAGAGCAAAACAGTTCAGATCAGTACAAGGCAGAACAAGACAAAGCAGAATAGGCAGAATAGAGTAGAGCAGGGCAAGGGTTAGGTTGTACAGGGCAGTGCATTTGATGGATGAATAGTAACGACTGATAGATAGATTGCAGATGAAGTTCTCCCTAGTTGAGAGGGAGTGTTAAAATTGGCAACCAGGGCAAAACTTCATGTGGGTCATCTTATTCATGGTTGATAATATTTTTATTAGATTCCTCTCATCGAGAGGTGAAGGATTGATATAAAGATCATCTGATTCCGATAAATATTCATGGAGATATGAATTTATTTTGATTATGGAATTATTATCAAGCCGGCCTACAACTCATGTAGGCTCAGAAGCCCAACAGTCGCATCTATTCAAACACCAACGTTGTGTATAAATACAGGAGGACTTTTCCTCATTTGGTCTCACTCATCTCATCACATCTCTCTCTCTCTCTACTACACAGAAAATAGTCTCTTCTCTACTGCGCAGAAAACGGTCTCTCTCTCACACATGTGAAGCCAGAAGCTACCGAAACTGAAGTTGCAACTGCAAAAGTAAAGATTGACCTATGTGGACGAGAAGATCTCCTCATCTAAACGGTGTTGTAGGTTCATCTAAACCTCCTTGAAAGCCACAACTTTTGGTGGTGGAATCAAGTCAATCCGACAGACGGTTTGCAAGATATTGACTGCGCTAGTTTGAAGCTGGAAGCTGCTGAAACTGAAGCTACAACTGTAGAAGTAAAGATTGACCTATGTGGACTAGAAAATCTCCTCATCTAAACTGTGTTTTAGGTTCATCTAAACCTCCTCTGAAAGCCACAATTTTTGGTGGTGGAATCAAGTCAATCCGATGGACGGTTTGCAAGATATCGACTGCCCTAGTTTGAAGCCGGACGCTGCCGAAACTGAAGCTGCAACTGCAGAAGTAAAGATTGACCTGCGTGGACTAGAAGATCTCTTCATCTGAAATGTGTTGTAGGTTCATCTGAACCTCCTCTGGAAGCCACAACTTTTGGTGGTGGAATCATGCCGATCCGACGGTCGGTTTGTGAGATATCGTCTGCCCTAGTTTGATGATGAAGCCGCTAATGTCGATGTTGCTGATCTAGGGTTTGCTACTGTTGATATAAAACAGATTTATTGTATTATTTCTCTCTGTTGAATTATTGAAGATAAAATAAGATTTGATCAAAGGGTTTCCCCACACATTGTGGGGTTTGTCCCTGGCTAGCCGCCACATCTTGTGTCTCTTGTCTAGGCTTGTTTTCTGTCGATCGTTTAATGTTCTATCTGCACTTTACTTTATGTACATGTGATTGCTAATCTGTGGAATATAATAAGAAAAAGAAGTAAATTGTTATAAGCATAGAACATACCATAGCTTAACAGGTCGTCGTTGCGGCAACTCTCCCCACAAGCTTTGTTGTTCGTATGTTTCACTGATTCCTGCATTTGTCTTGATTGCATGCATGACCACTCACTCATATTTGCACCATCCTTCACTCATGCATTCAAATCTACTCGTTTTCAAGTTGCCCTTGGGCAAATCTGGGCTACCTTGGCTCGGATCTAGCTCCTCCCTACATGCACTGCACATTTATGGAACTCAAAGCTCTGCCTTGGCTCCAGGAATTGCACAGAGGCTGCCAGTGATTGGCTCCAGCTGCGCTTTGTGCATTTGGAGGAGTCAATCCCCGAATCTTGCCCATTGAGATTTCGCAGTGCACGGTCCTAGCCAGCATCAAGCCAGACTGAACTGCACATTTCGCAGTTCCAGTCCACAGCAAGCCACGCTGGACTGCGCTCTGCGCAATTCCATTCATCAGTGCCTCTCACTAGCAGCTGCAACTGCGCAATGCGCAGATCCCTCACCTCTAAGAGCCACAACTGCGCATTCTTTCCCAGCGATTGCCCACTTTGTTGCATGATCAATCCTTGAAGTGCTTTGTGTTTTAAAGTTGACCTTTGCCTGCCTTGAGTGTCCGCTCTGTCTCCAAGTACATCAGTTGTTGAGCAGCTTCTCAGCAGTACAGGCAGCATGGTTTCCAAGAGAGTTGGATCAAAGGATACTGTAGAGAGCAGCATTGGAGATGTAGTTGAACAGGTGCCAATGAACTTGCCCATCTATGCAGACACAGTTGTTCGTAGAGAAGGACATGAAGATTACATGGCAAGAAATAAAGGACATATTTGCAAGTAGCTTAATGGAAGATCTGGAAGATCGACAAGTCTATGTCAACATCAACAAGTCAAGCTTATATAGGGTTGCATGCATGTACCCGTCTTCCCGTGCGCAAATATTATCCACTAGATTGTCTCACATACCGAGACCGAGACGATGACACTAAGCAGTACCATTGGAACACAGCTTGCCACCTTCAAGTCGGAAAACTACCATTAGCTGTATTGTGAACCACATGGATGCACTGTTCTACACTCCCAACAACAATGTGAACACTAGAGACATCATGAAGCGTTGGGTAAAAGAGCCATCGAAGTTCAGAGCGACACCCAACCAAGTCTACAAGACAAAGTCACTCAAGAAGGACTACCAACTCTTGGTCATCTTTGCATGCCGCTTGTATGGTCAAGAGAGCACGGAGACCTTTCTGCGGAGTTGGGTGATTATGTTGGATCAGTTGGCAAATGAAGGAAGGCCATTCAACTGGGCGAACATGTTGGCTCTTCAACTGAAAGTGCATGTGTCTAATGCCCGGATTCTGCTTAAGGATGAGCAAGCAAGATTCTTTATGTCCACGTACCTGCTTGATGCAATATGTGCCCAGCACCAGTTCCCTGGCATGGGTTGGACATGGACACCATCAGATGATGATGTGAACATCTATTGCAAGTTGCTCTTTAAGTGCAGCTACCAAAGAGTCATGGCGAGGTTGTCTGACCACTTCATCACCCCGTTGTATAGGATGAGCTTCGAATAGGATCCACCTTACATGTCCCAAGAAGCGATGCAGGCATTGCTCAACATTGCAGATTGGTATGCCTCACCCAGTGGCACCTTCATCAAGATGTTTGGCAGAGAGAAGCCTCTGCATGAGCTACCGAGGTTTGCCACGGACAAGTTGGTCATGCAAGAGGTTGCATACCACATCTCCACAGGGTTATCAGCAGGACTACACATGAGGATGAAGGCACCATGGCCTACTCTTCCTTTTCGGATTGGAATGTACGAGATCCGGACCTTGAAGGATGTGGATGATGAGGTTGAGGACTTGAAGAAGTTTGGATTCGGCACCAGGAGTTTCAATCTATATGATCCCCATTGCATACGCAAGAACCACAATGAGAAGGTGTATTACCCATGGATCCACAGGGCATGCCATTGGCCAGAGGAAGATCCTTGAAGGTATTGCTACAACTCCTCTAGGCTTAATGAACCGGTCAACATAGTTGTAGAATGGAAAGCAGCACTGCATGCAACAACACCATAGGAAGAAACAACAATAGCAGCAGTGAGCAGCAAACCGGCGCAAGACAAAGGCAAGAGGAAGATTGTCGAAAGCGCAGAGGCTTAGCAAAGCTACAAGTTCAGAGAAGATCCTCTTGTTGAGAAAGTAGCTTTGGAGATAGAGGCGACAGCGCGAAAGGAGAGTAAAATGGAGGAAGATAGAGAAGCAAAGGTTGGAAGATATAGAGAGGAAGTTGCAAGAAACAGAAAAGAAGTTGAAAGCAAAGCAAGAGCTTAGGAGCAGAGAAAGGGAAAAAAAGCAGAAACGGGAACAAGATGAAAGACAAGGCGCACTTACAGAGAAAATTGCACCTTTACAGGTTGAGGCATCAGAGCAGCCAACAAATGAAGAAGAGGGTGAGCAGGTGCAGGTTCGGGAATTTGCTCAGCAGGTTGAGCAGATGGTTGAGGCAACGAACATGGAGACGGAACAGGAGCCATAGGACCAATACATCGATCTCATGCCAAGAGCATCCGAGGTCGCACCACAGTCTTCGCCACCTCCAGAATCACAACTGGTCCCGAGCGAGCAAGGAAAGGGTGTTCTCCTTGATGATGATCCGGAGATGGATGTGTACAATCTGTCATTCAACAAGCCACAGCACAGGATTGTACAGGCACGAAGAAAGCAGCTCCTGGATGATCACACATCACCTACGCACATAGAGGAAAGGGTGATTATGTCAGATGTCAGAAGACATCCAGCTGCCATGGCCGAGGCTTCTAAGGCTTCTGCAGAAGCCACGAGTTCGACAATCAAGTTCTTGATAGCAGAGAATGATCAGATGGTGAAGGACTTGCAGGAGGCCAAGCAAAGAACGGAGCAATGTGCAGGATCTGCTATGGCAGAAATGAAGAAAGCAATACTTGCGGAGATATCAACTTTGAAGACCACCATGCGGACATTGTATAGCAGATTTGTCACCATGCACAAAACGGTTTTCCATCTATACGATTTTCAGCAGCAATGCGCGAAGACAGCCCAAACTCTCAAAGACATCCACGCCGCTATCGCGCATGTACAGAAGTGGACAATGAGGTACAAGGGGACCCCGCTTTACTTGCACAAAATGATGAAGCCGCAAACAGAGCTAGACAAAGCACGGCTTCAAATGTTGATTCAGAACTATGAGCAGTTCCCTCCACTCACCACCAGCATTAAAGCTTCCTGAGCATGGTTGTACAAGAGTCTGGATGCCATAGTGAGGACACACGGGATCCCTTCGATCGGAACCCTCACTCAAGCCATGAGGAAGAACCAAGTCATGTTGGAGGTCGACAGGTACATAGAGCAGTTGATGCGCGAAGCCACCAGTGATGACTTGCAGCTAAGCGCAAAGAACATGCAAAAGTACATTGGTGGTCCAGCGACACTCAGGACAGTGTTGTGCATGCTTCAGGATGAGTTGGACAGAGGTTTCAGAACCATATACCCGGAAGCTATGGAGGCAAGAGTCTGCGTCGATAAAGACATCACTAAACAGTACAGGGACACAATAGCGTAGTACCAAGCTTGGTATCAGTTCGTCATCGAAGACCATCATGAGGAGGTTACCGAGTTGGTCTTTACCCAAGACCCCGAGTGATGTTGTTTGTCTTGTTAGGCTAACTCAAGCCTATTTTGTCCCACATGGGTATATATGTGGAAATTGTATTATTGTAAATATGTTGTAAGTGAAATTCCAAGTGTCACTAGTGGAATGTGAACAATCACTAAGTAATGTGAAGAGTCATGAGGGTAGTCCAAGAGTCAAGAGGAATGGCAAGGGTCACCCCACCCTTTGCCATATATAAAACCTCATAACTCATAGTACAGGTTTTTGGGAGCCAAGCTTTTGGCTAGGCATTGCTTAGAGAAGGCTTGGAGAGTATTGTGAGGAGCCTCGACTTCACCATAGCGTAGAGCGAGTACATCTCTTTGGAGGAGTAGGCAGTGTTGACTGTAATGTTCCACTATTAGGGCTAGTGGTTGTCAATGGTGTACATATGGGTGGAACTTTCACTTAATATATATAATAGAGCCAACACGTTTACATGCATATGTTGTTATTGTAGTTCAACTATTCTAGTTACTTTAGCAATGTATGTTATTTAACTTACGCATTTGTGTATAAACTATTTTGTATGCAATTGTATGAATCTTGTTGCAGACTTGTTGTTGGTTTAACTAGTCACTTTGGTTTGTGGACTACTCTGCTTTCCAGCTTGTGATGTCATTCCACTCGTGTGTTCCTTTCAAGCTGCGTACTATTACAGGCTTCTAAGGGACACACTTCATTTTCCCCTCCATGTGTTAGAACCCCCATGCATCTCCCTTGACTCACTGCAAGGTCACACACTTGCTTTCGACAAAGTTATCACACTTACCTTTGTGCACTACCGCAGTCAAGGCATTACTCTACTACCCACTACTGGGACTCCTATTCCAAACAGTCTGAGGTCTAGTTGGGACTTCTTACCGGGGAGATCGCCTGACATGTTGACGGATCCAGCACTGTCAACAAGACTACATCTTCTACAGGAGGATGAGGAGTTGTTTCTCTAATAGAGGCATCACAAATCAGCACTGTCAAATTCTGGGAAATGTAGAGTTGGCTCTAGAAAGTTGGTATGTAAATTTTAGGGATCTTTTTATGATTGATACCATGTGAAATGTGTCATTCGGGACAGAATCTGGTTTTTTCACTCCAGTGGATCAAGATGAATGGAACCCCAGAACACATTTAAAACCCATTTCAGCTGACCAGATGAACAGATAGTTAAGTTGTCCTGTACATTGATAAAATGGTATTTTATTCACCAAAGAGGAAAACCAATATGCCTGCATTCCAAATAAAAGGAATGCAAATGGAAACTATGCCACGTTTAGTTAATGCTTGGTAACACCTTAGCTTTAAACTGATAGGCTATCCAGGTAGTATAACAATGATATATAAATTTGTGAAGTTATTAAATATTGTGGAATTGCCTCCAAATTCTGACAGGTTCTAAGGGCAAATTTATCTCCCAGTTCATAGCCTTCTTCAAGCTTGCTTCTGCAATATCTTTGAATCATAGTTGGGGGGATCTGCCAGAATAATCACTGATGAATATTCATCAAAAGATGATGGCATCATAATTGGCAAGACGCTGCAATGGACAGAACTGACTGTCAAGAAGTACAAATCTAAGTGAACACAGCACTATTCCATGCAGCCTGCATCAGTCCCCAAGTCTGAAGGAGACTTTTCAATGAGGATTTTATTTAAAATGCTCCACATATCCATGTTGTTCTACTTGTTTGATGAGGAATATTTCATGTGGAGATTAGCAGGTTACTACAGTTTGAAGTTCTCCATTTCCAGCTTCTTTTGGACCTGCTGCTAAATTACCAGAAAGGGCATTTCTTAAGGAAACAAGCTTGGATTCAAATGGCAATAATGATGCATATTTGATTCTAACCACTTTTAAATAATTCAAGTAGACTATATCCAATATCAAATGAAAAACAGAGGCCATGCAAATATGTAAAGCAAAAGGCACCTGGAAAGTATTGAAGGCCCTCAAAAGTCAAAAATATACACAACTCAAAAGGGTTATTATCGAGGAAAATACCTTTTTGAATCTCCATACCATCATAAAAATGTCTTTCTACAAGATCCACAAAATTCCCCGCTGTAACAGGGGCATTGTAGCCATCTAGAACTAATTGAAATACAATATCATCGATGTTAGGATTATTCTTGACCTTCACCTTCATTTCCACTGTTGCTCTTCCTTTTAAGAGAGGCCTGTTGGCATACTCTTCTGGTACATCAAATGGGAACTTGTCAACCATATCCTCTTCAACACTGCAGAAATCCAATGGTTGAGGAACATCTCAGCTGCAATCAATCAGAAATTAATTTATGAGATGTATGCCTATACATAACACTAGATTTAATTTCAACATTATTATTCACAATGACAAATTTGTGAGCCATATTAATTTTCTTCTTTTAATTTGATAATTGTAACATACCAACTAGAAAAATACATAAGATGAGTCTATACAATCATCAATAGCAATACTCCTGCTATTAGGGCAAAGATATCTCTAATTATAAAGGGTCTTAAGATGGAAAAATAAACATATATCTAATTCCATAATATATATATA